>VDFB02128799.1:44826-83823 GCA_007258455.2 Sequoia sempervirens
CTTTAATACCAACTACAATGGCAACATTGAAATTCCCTAGCAATATTTATGTTGATGAAATTTCCTTTAGATACAAGGATTCAAAGTACATCAACCATGTGGTATAAATGATTAAATCCTAGAGACTATCTATAGCAATGAAAGAGTCTAAAAAGGCAGAGAGAGCTACACTGGTGACTCAAGAGAAACTTCAGCTTTCAAAAACAAAGTCAATTAGGCTGGCAGATGTTTGGATCAAGCCAGCATTTGGTGGAAGAGGAAGAAAGATGAATGGAACTCTGGAGGCCCACCATACTATATTTCGGTATTCAATCATGAGAGTAGAAGAGAGAGCTGATATCATGTATCAAAACATTAAGCATACATTCTTCCAACCAGCGGAGAAGGAGATGATTACTTTGCTTCATTTTCATTTGCATAACCATATCAAGGCATGGGAACCAAGAAGACCAAGGATGTCTAGTTTTATGTGGAGGTAATGGATGTGGTCCAAAATTTAGGAGGGAAAAGAAGGTCAATGTATGATCCTAATGAAATTGAGGAAGAACAACAAGAGAGGGATAGGAAAAATAAAATCATACAGAGTTTCAAGGATTTGTCAAGCGAGTAAGAGAGCTATGGGAGCAACCTCATCTAAAAGATTTTGAACTAGAGTTTGATATACATTTAGAGAGCTTGATTTTCATGGAGTTCCTTTCAAAGCCTCTTCTTTTATTGTTCCTATGGAAAATTGTTTGGTAGAGTTGGTGGAATTACCTTTCTTCGTAATCGCTATTAGTGAGATTGAGATTGTTAACCTTGAGAGAGTAGGACTTGGGAAAAAGGAATTTGATATGGCCATTGCTTTCAAAGACTTCAAGCAGGATGTACTCCGCACTGACACCATTCCTCAATCTTCACTTGATGGCATCAAGGAATGGTTGAACTCCATGGTTATAAAGTATTATGAAATCAGAATGAACTTGTACTAGCGGCCAATTTTGAAGACTATTACTGATGATCCAAATAAATTTATTGAAGATGTTGGTTAGGAATTTTTGAATATGGAAGCTAGTGATTTTGATTTTGATAATTCAGAAGAGTCAGATCAATGATATGAACCCTCTAATGTAGAAGAGGAATCAGAATCACTCTTCATGTTGCAAGTACCGGCTTTAATACCAACTACAATGGCAACATTAAAATTCCCTAGCAGTATTTATGTAAAGGAAATTTCCTTTAGATGCAAGGATTCAAAGCACATCAACCATGTGGTACAGATGATTAAATCCTAGAGATGATTTGTAGCAATGAAAGAGTTTGAAAAGGCAGAGAGAGCTACATTGGTGACTCAGGAGAAACTTCATCTTTCAAAAACAAAGCCAATTAGGTTGGCAGACGTGTGGATCAGGCCAACATTTGGTGGAAGAGGAAGAAAGATGACTAGAATTTTGGAGGCCCACCATACTAGATTTCGATATTCAACCATGAGAGAAGAAGAGAAAGTTGATATCATGTATCAAAACATTAAGCATGCAATCTTCCAGCCAACGGAGAGGGAGATGATTACTTTGCTTCTTTTTAATTTGCATAACCATATTAAGGCGTGGGAACCAAAAAGACTGAGGATGTCGAGTTTTATGTGGAGGTAATGGATGTGGTCCAAAATTTAGGAGGGGCAAGAAGGTCAATGTATGATCCTGATGAAATTGAGGAAGAACAGCAAGAGAGGGATAGGAAAAATAAAATCAATACAGAGTTTCAAGGATTTTTCAAGTGAGTAAGAGAGTTATGGGAGCAGCCTCATCTAAAAGATTTTGAACTAGAGTTTGATATACCATTTAGAGAGCTTAGTTTTCATGGAATTCCTTTCAAAGCCTCTGCTTTTATTGTTCCTACGGTAAACATGTATAATAACCTTCAATGCCTTGAAGGAGAGGTTATTGGTTGATTTGTAACCCATTTTTTATCAAGAAGAATGTTACTTTCCAGAAATTTACTGGTTTTTCTCACTTTTCTTATTGTTGTATGGCCTATACGAACACTAATATGATCTGAAACCTATTGGATGTTGTATATTAATGAATTATCTTTCATTTTCACCTATTTAGAGGTTCTAACTCTTTGTATAGTGAAAGTTATCTTGTTTTTACTATTGCTACCTACTTTCAATGTTCTTGGATTGAAGGGTTTCATGATGTAATTCGACCCATTCCATTTTTTGTGCCTACTGTAACTTGTCGAATGGGTCCTCTAACTTGTAAAATGCATTCCTAACTTTTTTAGAATGTTGTGGAGTCAAGGTTGGGTGTTTGGGATGATGTTTTAGGGTTGTAGCAGGGTATTTTCATGATGAAAATGAGGGTTTCAAGTGGTGTTTTGACAAAATGTGGGAAGGACTGTCTATGTAATGTATTATTCACCATGTCTAGGGTTTGGTAAGTGTGTTTGGTGCTTTGTTAGGGTATGGAAAGTGTGGGAGATAGGAGTTTCATTAAAACCCCAAATATTTTTCTTGAAATAGAGGGGTTGGTGTATTAGGGGTCTAGATGTCTTGGACCTGGAAACAAATCATGGAATTGGAGGTTTTGACACATAACATATTGTTTTTTGAGGAGTTTCAGTGAAGATCTAGTGTTTAAAAGGTCGTCTCTTTGTAAATAGGGCTAATTTAGTAGACTTTATGCAAGGTGGTCTATTGGATCTTAATGATGGTACAAAGAAACATGGTATGATCTCTTGGGAATTTGTCTTAGGGTTTTTGTTAAAGTTTGATTGATGTTTGGTTGGCCATTGGATGACCTTCTCTAAAAGATAAGTCCATTTGATGAGATTTGGAGACTATAAGTTAGGCAAGGTTTTATTGAAAACCCATACTCGAAACCTTCCCACAACCAACCAAATCCTAAAACACCTTCAAAAAGGTCTGCACAAGCTTAAAAGTTCAAGAGATATCGCTGCCCCCAAATATTTCTTAAACCCTAGCAGTAAACCACCATTTTCCACTCAAAAATATACCATTTGACATCTAGGGCATCACCTAAAAACCCTCTATTTTCTTGCCTTGTGCAGAAAACTTTGCACACATGTTTTATAACCATAAGTAAGCCTTTCCATCAAGTTATATAAGCATGCAGTGGATGAAAGGCTTAATATGACATTTTCATGCACTCAAAACCCTTAAAACAAGGTATACAAACCGACCCTCAGTAATTGGCTTCTAAAATGCACAAAATCACTTGAAATCCAACTAAACCAAAACTAAAACAGAGTTAAGTCTGCTGCCCACAAAATTCCATAAAAAAGATAGCACAATCACCCTGTATAAAACCATACAATTCAATGAAACATTAAATTTCAAAGTGCAAAAGGGTAGCAATCTTTGATGGGGTATTACTCAGATACCATGGCCCTTATGAAATCTCCATTTTAACCTATGGGATTGCATTGGTGCCATCTAAAATAACCTCTCTCAATTTTTGTTATCTCGGAGTGGTTTTCTTGTGGTTTCTAGTTCTCAGGTGATGGAAAAAGTGTCAAAATGCAAGCAGTGGAAAATTGCAAAGTGGTGCAACTTTCATTCTACAACTTGTGTGACCAAACGGACTATTCCAACACATATGAATAGGTATATTTATGCTAGGCATTGTCCTTTTTCACACACAAACATGCGGAATTGCTCTGAGCTATGTTCAACCGGATTGATCCCTTAAGGGTCCAAAGTGTAAAATGGCTGCATACTTCAACATGCTGCTACTCGGATACCATGATGCTTAGAAACTTCTCGTTTAATCCTATGGGATTGCGTTGGGCCCCTCTACAATAAACTCTCTTGATTTTTGTTATCTCAAAGTGGTTTTCCTGTGGTGTCCAGTTTTTAGTTGATGGAAAAAATGTCAAATGGAAGCAGTGGAAAGTTGCAAAGTGATGCAACTTTTGTTCTGCAACTCGTGTAACCAAATGAATTGTTCCAATGCATCCAAATAGGTATTTTTACACTATTCATGGTCATCTTTCACACCCAAAACATGGAATCGCTCTAAGCTACATTCAACCGAATCCATCCCTTAAGGGTCCAAAGTGCAAAATGGTTGCAAACTTCAGCATGTTGTTACTCAGATATTGTGATACTTAGAAAATTCTCATCTAATCCTATGGGATCATGTTGGGCCCCTCTACAATAACCTCTCTCATTTTTTGTTATCTCAGAGTTCTTTTCCTGTGGTGTCCAGTTTTCAGTTGATGGAAAAAGTGTTAAATGCAAGTAGTGGAAAGTTGCAAAGTGGTGCAACTTTCGTTCTGCAACTCGTGTGACCAAAAGAATTGTTCCAACATGTCTAAATAGGTATTTTTATGCTAGGCATGGTCCTCTTTCACACCCAAACACGCGGAATCGCTCCGAGCTATGTTCAACTAGATCAATTCCTTAAAGGTCCAAAGTGAAAAATGGTTGCAAACTTCAACATGTTGTTACTCAGATACCATGACACTTAAAAATTTCTTGTCTAATCCTATGAAATCATGTTGGGGCCCTCTACAATAACCTCTCTCAGTTTTTGTTATCTCATAATGGTTTTCCTATGGTGTCCAGTTTTCAGTTGATGGAAAAAGTGTCAAATTCAAGTAGTGGCAAGTTCCAAAGTGGTGCAATTTTCGTTCTGCAACTCGTGTGACCAAACAAACTATTCCAATGCATCTAAAGAGTTATGTTTATACTGGGCATGGTCCTCTTTCACACCCAAACATGTGGAATCGCTCTGAGCTATGTTCAACCGGATCGATCCCTTAAGGGTACAAAGTGCAAAATGGCTACAAACTTCAGCATACTATTACTCGGATACCGTGATGCTTAGAAACTTCTTGTCTAATCCTATGGGATCATGTTGGTCCCATCTACAATAACCTCTCTCATTGTTTGTTATCTCAGAGTGGTTTTCTCGTGGTTTCTAATTTTCAGTTGATGGAAAAAGTGTCAAATGGAAGCAGTGGAAAGTTGCAAAGTGGTGTAACTTTTATTCTACAACTCGTGTGACCAAACGAACTATTCCAACATGTCTGAATAGGTATTTTTATGCTAGGCATGGTCCTCTTTCACACCCAAACATACAGAATCGCTCTTAGCTACATTCAACCGGATCGATCCCTTAAGGATCCAAACTGCAAAATGGTTGCAAACTTCAGCATGTTGTTACTCAAATACCATGATGCTTAGAAACTTTTCATCTAATCCTATGGGATCCTATTGGTCCCCTCTATAATAACCTCTCTCATTTTTTGTTATCTTGGAGTGGTTTTCCTGTGGTGTCCAATTTTCAATTGATGGAAAAAGTATCAAATGCAAGTAGTGGAAAGTTGCAAAGTGGTGCAACTTTTGTTCTGCAACTCGTGTGACCAAACAAACTATTCCAACACATCCAAATAGGTATTTTAATGCTAGGCATGGTCCTCTTTCACACCCAAACACACGAAATCACTCTGAGCTATGTTCAACTGGATCAATTCCTTAAAGGTCCAAAGTGCAAAATGGCTGCAAACTTCAGCATGTTGTTACTTAGATACCATGACACTTAAAAACTTCTTGTCTAATCTTATGGGATCATGTTGAGCCCCTATGCAATGACCTCTCTCAGTTTTTGTTATCTCGAAGTGGCTTTCCTGTGGTGTCTAGTTTTCAGTTGATGGAAAAAGTGTCAAATGCTAGTGGAAAGTTGCAAAATGGTGCAACTTTCATTTTGCAACTCGTGTGACCAAAAAAATTGTTCCAACACATCTAAATAGGTATTTTTACATTAGAAATGGTCCTCTTTCACACCAAAACATGCAGAATTACTCCAAGCTATGTTCAACCGGATCAATTCCTTAAAGGTCCAAAGTGCAAAATGGTTGCAAACTTTAGCATGTTGTTACTCGGATACCATGACACTTAGAAACTTCTCATATAATTCTATGGGATTGCATTGGGCCCCTCTACAATAACCTCTCTCAGTTTTTGTTATCTTGAAGTGGTTTTCCTGTGGTGTCTAGTTTTCAGAAAATGGAAAACGTGTCAAATGCAAATAGTGGAAAGTTGCAAAGTGGTGCAACTTTCGTTCTACAACTCGTGTGACCAAATGAACTGCTCCAATGCATCTAAATAGGTATATTTATGCTAGGAAGGGTCCTCTTTCACACCCAAACATGCAGAACCGCTCTGAGCTACATTCAACCGGATTGATCCCTTAAGGGTCCAAAGTCCAAAATAGTTGCAAACTTCAACATGTTGTTACTCAAATACCACACGGATGCTTAGAAACTTCTTTTCTGATCCTATGAAATTGTGTTGGGCCCCTCTGCAATAACCTCTCTCAGTTTTTGTTATCTCAAATTGGTTTTCCTGTGGTGCCCAATTTTCAGTTGATGGAGAAAGTGTCAAATGCAAGTAGTGGAAAGTTGCAAAGTGGTCCAACTTTCGTTTTGCAACTCATGTGACCAAACAAACTATTGCAATGCTTCTAAATAGGTATGTTTACACTATGCATGGTCCTCTTTCACACCTAAACACGTGGAATCACTCTAAGCTACATTCAACTAGATCGATCCCTAAAGGGTCCAAAGTGTAAAATGGTTGCAAACTTTAGCATGTTGTTACTTGGATACTGTGACGCTTAGAAAATTCTCATCTGATCCTATGAGATCACGTTGGACCCCTCTACAATAACTCTCAGTTTTTGTTATCTCAGAGTGGTTTTCCTGTGGTGTCCAATTTTTAGTTGATGGAAAAAGTGTCAAATGCAATGTAACAATGACATAGGCAGATTTTTTTTCAAAGAATCAAAGGGTGAGTGCACAATTGAAGTGTATAAACACATATTTTTTTGTAATATCAATGATACTTTTTGAAACTTCCATGCATTGCTAATCTAAAAGGAAAAGTCTTATGTATCCTTTACTTAATTGAGTTGTTTCAATCAAAGGATTAAATATATTGGAATATTTTTATAAATCATTTCATAGAATACCAATTGAAAATGTGTTTTTTGCTTTTAGATAAAGTTGTTTACCATCAATCAATTAATTTATTCAAGACAAACCATGAAGGACAGCAATGATCAATTCTATGGCTAACCAATTAATAAGTATACATGTGAATAAGTCAAGCATGTACATGTGAAGAAGGGAAGCACAAGTAGCCACAAACACATATGCCTTGAATTATACACACGAATACATAGTATACACAACTTAATATAAAGTATATGGACGAATACAAGGTATACGCATGAAAATGCATAAGTCACAAAGTATACATTGGAACACACATAAGTCACAAATTATACACGTACGTTGTAAATTATACACTTGAATACATGTAACTCATATCTATTGAACCATGAATTTATAACATGCAAATATGGACACTATCGATAAAAAAGATTTGTATTAACCAAATAGTCATGTACGCATACATCAATATATGTCGATATAAGTATAAAATATAGGTACAAAATAGCCATATAGGCTTACAAGAATGCCATAGAGGCATACAATGTCAAATATATCCAATAAAAAATATGTACAAAACTGCCATGTAGGCCTACAACAAAGGGCTCTGGAATCAAAAGTCATTGCTCTCCAGCCTCTCGAAATAAACTCTTGCCCTTTGTTGGTCGATCAAATGGTGATAGGTCTGTCACTCATTTCTGTTGCACTCGAGGAGTGCTCCTGTTGATCCTCCTACTACTGTTAAGCTCTTGGTGAAGTTATAACTGTTACAATAAGAAGTAAAGACAATATATAGAAATTACATTATAAAAAATGATATATTTAAAAAAATAATCACTTACGACCATCTCACAATCACTCTTCACGAGGGAAATATTTGCACACCGATGTTGAGGCATGCTCAAGCCTTGTGTAAACCATCCAAATAGAAATTAGACTATGAATCAATAATTTGGTTTGATTTTTCACTCAAACTAACATCTATAACAACAAATATAAATTGAAATTTAGTAATTTGCCTCATACCTCCCCTATCAGAGCCATCGAGGATTGTATAGCGGATGAAACGTCGATATCCATTGACCTCATAACATTTGGAGGTGTTTCCACAACCAACATCTAAAAATAAAACAACAAATTATTTAATCACAAAAAAGTTACAATAGCGATCCACGTCATGACTTATAGTGTATGAGATCTAATGAACAAAATTTTGAGTACTTATTAAACTATATATTTATGATTATCATGCTTACTATTTTCCCTATCCATATCTTGTTTGAAAGGAAGTGTTTTTAGGATTTTACCCATAGCAGCAAGCTGCTAAATCGTTTGATTAAATTCTTTTGTAGACATGTACGATAACTGTGGTGGCATAGAGAAGGCAATGAATTGTTTGAAAAAATGCCTCAAAATAAATGGGGTCTTGTGGTGATGGAATGCCATTACAAACAAATGCACGTCATGGCATTCCATCACCATAAGAATGCATTTCTTTCAGGCATTTTTTCAAAAATTTCATTTCCTTCTCTATGGTATTATTGCTTACTATTATGCATTGATAGATATTTTTCCAAGCATCCATAGTTTGTTGGAAAGCACCTATTTTAAGCTTTAAGCCATAGCAGCAAGGAAGCACAAGTAGTTTGATAAAATGCTTTGGTGCACATGTATGAAAAATGTGGTATCATAGAAAAGATGGTGAGCATTTTGAAGAAATGCCTCGAAGAAATGTGGTCTCATGGTGATGGAATGTGGTATCATAGAAAAGATGGTGAGCATTTTGAAGAAATGCCTCGAAGAAATGTGGTCTCATGGTGATGGAATGGAATTCCATCACCATGAGACCACATTTCTTCGAGGCATTTTTTGAAACTACTAACTGCCTTGTCTGTGCTATTTCTTACTATTATGGTTTCAAAAATGTTTTCCAAGCATCCATAGTTTTTCATGTAGGTGCACCTTTGCAAGCACATGCCTCCATGTGAAGAAATTACATCACTGCTTATGTTGACTTTCTAAACAACTATATTGTAGTTGAAATTTTGTCATCTATCAACATCTAGTTATTAGTTATGGAATGCGAAGCAATGCTTTGAGTTTGAATGATGTGCAATGCAACATAACCAACGATATGAATATAAACTACAAAAATCTATTAAGTACAATTCATTAGTTAAACTCTTTATTCTATTACCTGCATGAAGGTTTGAGTAAATCCACTAGCACTGGGAGGTATTCCCTCAAAACCTCCAATATTACCTTGTTCAACATCCAAAATCACATATTAAAATACCATTCATAAAACAATGCTAGTAATATGTAATAAATTTATAACTGTTTACTAGTTACATACCCCGCCGATAGGTGTACTGTAGAAATAAGTAGGTGGAGGGCCGGTGTATCCAGTCTCAACACTGTGACCCTGCAATTTTATTAAAATCATAAAACTAAATTAGTTAATCTTGCATTTCAAAATCAAAATTTAATAAATTAAATTCAATGAACATGCTAACTTTTACTTGAGTATCAATTCCATATACATCATGCAAAATGTCAGCTGCCCTCTCCATCTCCGTAGCTGCATACGGATCCTCTGCAGTAGCCTCCTGAGTGTCGATGGGGTCATATGAACAAGTCACCCCACAAGATTGACACACATGGGTTCAAAGGCCACCACTCAAAGACTCCCCTAGATGGCGTTGTAGAATAGGGCTAGTATGATGGATGACACTCTAGGTCAAAGTGTTGATCGCCTACAATGTCTCAAAGCCAGCACTCTCCTTCACGACGACATGCATAACAATGTGCTCACGAGGCGGCCTAGCGAGACCTCGTCTCCCTTGCCGCATAGGATTCGACTGTGCACTGGGCCTATCCTGAGCCGACCCCCCACCTCTCCCCTAGAAGTCCCTCATATCAAAATAATTTGGGATTTTTTTCAATATGAACTCACTGTATAATTTCCTAAGAAAATACTAGGGGACTTCACATTTGTTGCACGGTCGGTCATCAAAGACCATGTACCACCTATCAGAAAAATGGTTCCTAATCTCTTGGTGGTGGCACTAATGGATAGGAAACCTCTTCACATTGAGGCTAAGATTTTAATTTGTGTGTGGGTCAGTCAATAATGAGCACAAATCACCTTTTGTAATTTTTAAATCCTTTACTTGTATATATGATAGTTTATCTGCATAATATACCCTAGTCGCCTACCTCCTATCTTGCTATCTAGTTATTTGTTTGCTAATTGAATATAGATTTTTTAACATATCTTTCAATGAATTTGGGAGGGTCATTCTTTATGTGGTTAAACCATTTGGATCACTCAACCTACTAATAAAATCCTCAATTTGTTTTTTGTTGTTCTCAATCTCACTCATTAAATTTTGTTGAGTGCTAGGAGGGTGTTGAGGGATTGGTGGAGGAGGTTGTTGTTGAGGTTGATTTTCTTATTGAGGATTTTGTTCTTTAGGATTTGGTTGCTCTTCTTGTTGAGGATTTTGTGGGTTTGCGGGTTCATTTGCATCTCCTACAAATTCAAAAATTTATATATCAAATATAACCTAAAACTAACAAAATCAACCTAAAACTAAGAAATTCAAAACAAACAACAAATGATACTTACCTCTCCCACCTCTTCATCGTCGTTACACCATCCTTGCAAAGAAATAGCAACTCTTGTTGAGGATTTGTGCCCAATACCTCCTCCTAGAACGTGAGCACGAAAGTTGAGGGTTTTAGCCGCAGGCAGAAGAAGAAAACAATTGAAGTGAAAATGAATACTTTCACTTTCTTTTTTTCCTTTTAACATGTTATAACGCGAGTGCATTATAACGTGCTCGCATTATAGCATTTTCAAACTTTTTTTAGAAAGTGGCCACGAAATTGCTACCCAACTTCATGCACCCGCCCTTGTACATTTCGAGTTGATTATCAAAATCTAAAGACTGCTAAGGAATTATGGGATGCTTTGGAAAAGTTGCATGAAGGAGATGAAAGGGTCAAAGAGGAAAATTTGTAGAACTTGGAGACACAGTTTTAGCTTCTACATATGTCTGAAGATGAGAATGTTAAAGTCAATGTACATAGATTAGATGAAGTAGTAGCTAGAATGCGAGGACTTGGTGCTACAATAGATGAATCCAAGATTGTAAAGAAGATTCTTAGTGAAAAGGTATGTGCTATTGAAGAACATATAGATTAAAAAACCTACACTAAAGATCAGTTGTTGGGAACTCTGATATCTTATGAGATGAGAAAGTCAAATTCGAGAAATGGATCCAACTCAGAAACGACTTTTAAGGCTACAAAATTTGAAGATCGGATGAAGAAAATCTTGAATAGAAGCTAACTCTGTGAGAAGGATGAAGAAAGGATTTGACACTTGTATGAAGGTAAGTTACCCTTTAAATGCTTTAGTTGTGGAGTAATAGGAAATTATGCTTTGAGGTGTCCAGAAAGAGCAAAGAGGAATAAACAAAGATATGAGAAAGAAAAGAAAAGTAAGAAGATCAACAAAGCATATTATGTGAATGAGGATGATAGTATATCTGATGAGGAATCTTATTATGGAGATCTTGATGACAATTAATTCTTGTTCTTGGCTATAAAGGATGAACCTACTTTTGTTAATTCTAAAAAATAGGTGAAGGAATGCCCTTCAAAGAAGGTAATGTAATCTCTACCCTACATGCTAAATAGGATAATAAATATTGGGTTGTTGATAATGGTTGTTCACATCACATGACTAGTGATAAGAGTAAGTTCGTTAAAATTGAAAATTTTGATGGAGGCTTAGTTATGTTTGGAGACGATACTAGTGTAAGATTTGTGGGATAGGCTCAGTAAGTTTTGATGACAAGCATAATACTGATGATGTCTACTATGTTAAGGGTTTCAGGCATAATATTTTGAGTGTTGGATAGATGTACAGTAAAGGATATAATCTTGTATTTGAAGATGAAATATGTGAGATCAGGAAAAAATTTAGAGCAATGATTGTTGCAGGAAAGAAATATGAAGGAAATATATATCAACTTAAGGGAGTTGATGGACAATGCTTTATGACTTAAATTAATGATAGTTGGTTATGGAATCAGAGAATGTGTCATATGAATTTTGATAATTTGATGAGGATTAGTGCAGTTCAGGTCGTGAGAGATTTACCAAGGATTACAAATCCTGTTAATGTTATTTGCAGAAATTTTTAGTTTGGAAAGCAAGAAACCATTACAGATCAAAGGAACAATTTTAATTCATGCAGATCTTTGTGGTCCTACAAGAGTAAGAAGTGTACAAGGTGAAAGGTACTTTATGCTTTTGATTGATGATTATTCTAGGTATACATGGGTTACATTTCTTAGAGAGAAATTAGATGCATTAGATAGATTCAAGACATTCAAACCTATGGTTGAAAATGAAGTAAATTTGACAATAAAATACTTAAGGTCTAATAGAGGTGGTGGATTCACTTCCCATGAGTTTAATATGTTTTTTGAAGTGCATGGAATAAAAAGACAGTTATATGCTATGAGAACTCCTCAGCAGAATGGAGTTGTTGAAAGAAAGAACAGAACAATTCAAGAAGCAGCTAGATCAATGATTACTAAGGCTAGTCTACCAAAAGTTTATTGGAGAGAAGCTATTAATACTATTTTTTATGTATTCAATCGAGTTCAAGAAAAATAAAATAGTACAAAGGCCCCTATGAGCTATGGTGTGGAAGAATTCCTACTATTAAGTATTTCAAGGTATTTGGAAGTAAATGTTATATCAGATGGGATGAAAAAAATTTAGGAAAGTTTGATGCAAGAAGTGATGAAGGCATTTTTCTTGGATATTCTACTAAAATAAAATCTTATAGATGTTTCAATAAAATACTGAGGAAGATTGTAGAAAGTACAAATGTCAAGGTTAATGAAGCAATGAAGAATTCAGTTGATGTTGATGGATATATATCTGATGAACCTGATTGCGTAAGGATTGAAGTTGTGGAAGAACAAGAAAATGATGAGCAAGAGGAGCAGAATGAAGAAAAAGAAGAAGAAGCTCTGTTGGTGTCCCCTAAGACACCTAGATATGTGCAGAAGAATCATTCAGAAAGTTAGATCATTGGAGACAAGACAAAAGGAGTATTGACAAGAAGTAGAGCTATTGATGGTGAGGTAAATATGTGTTTACTTTCTGAGACTGAGTTGAATAGTATAAGTGAAGCATGTAAACATGAGCATTGGATAGAAGCTATGAAAGAATAACTTATGTAGATTGAGAAGAATCAGACTTGGGAATTGGTCCCAAGACCGAAAAATAAAAACATTATTGGATCAAAGTGGGTATTTAGAAATAAGTTGAATGAGAATGGAGAAGTGGTCAAAAATAAAGCAAGGCTTGTGTGTAAGGGTTACTCACAAGTAGGAGGCATAGATTTTTAGGAGAATTTTGCTCTAGTGGAAAGAATGGAAGCTATCAGGATGTTCTTAGCATTTGCTACTCATAAATATTTCAAAGTCTATCAAATGGATGTCAAGTCTGCATTTTTGAATGGTGAGCTAGAAGAAGAGGTCTGCATGGAACAACTAGAAGGATTTCAGTTATCAGATCAACCGGATATGGTTTTTATATTAAAGAAAGATTTATATGGATTGAAGCAAGCTCCTAGGGCTTGGTATGCAAGGCTAGACAGGTACTTGATTCATCAAGGTTTCAACAAAGGTATGAAAAATAGCAATCTGTATATTTTAAAATTGAAAATGACAAAATCTTGATTGTGGTTGTATATGTTGATGACATTATTTTTGGAGGAAATGATACTATGTGTAATATTTTTGTGGAAGAAATGCAAAAATAATTTGAGATGTCTATGTTTGAAGAAATGAATTTCTTTCTTGGGCTACAAATTAATCAAACAGAGAAAGGAATTTTTATTTCACGGTCTAAGTATGTGAAAGAGATGTTGAAGAAGTTTGGGATGGATGGTTCCAAACTGGTATACACTCCTATGGTGACTGGTTGTAAATTAGGTAAAGATGATGATTCACCTAAGGTTGATCAGAGCAAAAATAGATCTATGATTGGTGGACTGTTGTATTTGACCACTACTAGACCGGATATTATGCATGATGTTTGTCTTATGGATAGATTTCAAGAAGATCCTAAGGAAACACATGTTTCTAGTATTAAAAGAATATTCAGATATGGGTATATGCAAGATCATCATAGAAAAAATAGGCCCTTAAGTGGCGAAAAAATAAAAAAAATTAGAGTTAGGCAGCATGACGTAAAAATTTGAATAAGTTATCTATATTATTTCAAAAATATGTAAGAATAGAATCTCTAGCAAATTGAATTTAGTTTCTAAACTACTAGGTTTTTTTTTTTTTAAATCTATTTGGTGAAAATTTAAATTTCAATGCAGATGGTACTTAAATTCCGGGGAAAAATAAGAAGCAGTGTCTGTCTATCCACCCTAACCACAATAAAATGACAATATTTTTTTATAATATTTTAGATATAAGTAGAGACTCATGTTCGATGTGATGCATATTTTTTTGTAATTTTTTTCCAAGTAAATAATTAATTATAATTTTTTATTACAAATTTTAAAAATATAAAAAACTTGTATATCGACGACCATTGGTCAAAACTTCATGATTTTTATTTTTTAATCCTATATATATGAAGCATAGAATGTGATGCATGTTTCAGATTCAAAAAATGTGATAGGGTGATCCCACAATAGTGGTTTATAATTTTTGGCCAAACTAGACACTAAAATTATTATTTTAACTAAATCTTCACATTCGGGCACCTATAGCTGTAAACCATGAGGAATTTGAAGATGATGCAAACTAGAGTCTCATCACAATTTTGTCTCAGATTCTAAAAAAAATTCAAAATTTTGGAATTAGATTGCACTTCTTTTTTCCATCTCCCACAAAAACTGGTTTTTTCATAAAACAACATTTTTAAAAAGTGACGCACCTGTATAATGCATAACTTTTTTCCATGAAGGATAAAATTCTAATTCTTTCAAATTTAGATTTGTAACTCAATATCTAGTCCTTCCACTTGGTTAGATAGTTTTTATTGAATATTTTTCTTTAATCAAGTTTGAAGTTAAACCAATTACAATTGGACATAGCCACGATCATTATAACGCGTAACTTTTTTTGTGTATCTCGAACCAATTTTTTTTTTGTTGGATCAAAGGACTTCAATATTTGGTGCAGTCATATTTTCAATTTTGTTTTTGATAATTTGCTATTTTTCCACATGTGAACAT
Source organism: Sequoia sempervirens (assembly GCA_007258455.2). Classification (NCBI taxonomy): domain Eukaryota; kingdom Viridiplantae; phylum Streptophyta; class Pinopsida; order Cupressales; family Cupressaceae; genus Sequoia; species Sequoia sempervirens. The sequence goes on from VDFB02128799.1 coordinate 60,074, forward strand.
AGACCTTCATTTTCAATGAAAACCTATGTTTAATAAAACTAAAAAACAAATACATAATAAAACCAAAACATATTAAAATTATATTCGTTGGATACCTTTGTTCGAGGACTACCTGATTCCATTTGGGTTTGTGAAGATCTCCTCCATTTTCATCCTCAACCTAAGCTTTGAAGCATAAAAATTTAGGTTTTTTGTGCCAGGGGGAGAATGAGGAATAATTCATACGAACCCCAAGGGGTTCAGCGAACCCCTAGGGGTTCGTTCAAACCAGGGTTCATTCGAGCCCCCTTCAATATGCATTTTTATTTTATTTTTTGGGTGGGAAATGTGGGCCCAATAATTAATGGGTTCGCTCGAACCCTAGTTCGGTCGAACCCCTTTTTGGTTCGATCGAACTTGTAGGTTCATTCGAACCCCTAAAACCAATTTTTTTGCCATGGGATCATTTTTTCTCAGTTTTCCTTCCTCCATCAAATTGTAAACCACTATTGTGGCTTCACCTGATACCATTTGAAATCTATAGATGTTTTTCAATCAGCCTATTAATTAGGACTTTAGTCGTAATTCAAATAGAAAATGAATAATAATTATTTATTAAATTCAAAGTAAAGCATAATTTATATTGGTGGAAAGCTGAGAATCTCCTTTAAAAACCCTTTTCATTTCATCAATTTTGGGCAAAAAAAAAGTCATCAACCACATACCCATCATATCACCACTTTTTGGCCCATCATGATCCTGCACATACCCATATTTGAATGGCATTGTGGATTATGGCTTATGGTATCCTAGGGATACTGACTTTACACTAAGTGCTTATATAGATGTAGATTAGGTTGGATGTGTAGATGACTGAAAAAGTACAAGTGATGGTGCATTCTTTCTTGGTTGCAGATTGGTGGCATGGTTGAGTAAAAACCAAGATTCATATTCATTATCTACTATTGAAGTTGAGTATATTGCTTTTGCATCTTTCTGTACACAAGTTCTATGGATGAAACAGACATTGAAAGATATCACAGCTGTGTATGATGATCCTATTTCTATCTTCTATGATAACACAAGTGCAATTAACATTTCAAAGAATCCAGTGATGCACTCAAGGACCAAGCATATATCTAACAGGTATCATTTCTTGAGAGAGAAGGTTATGGAGAATGAAGTAAATCTTGAGTGTCTCTATGAAGGATCATATTTCTAATATATTTATGAAGGCTCTTCCTAAAGATACTTTTGAGTATCTCCAAGAGAAGTTAGAGGTCATTGCCCCTCCTTTCTTGAACTAGATGCATATGGAGATGCATCAATGATGGGTCTATGGATCTATCTTTCTTTTGGACTGATGTTTTGGTGGCTACCTCTCAGAGGGAGCAAGTAGTATCATGTGGTCATTGTATGAGTATTCTATTTTTAATGTCAAAGGGGAAATCAATGTAAAACATCATTTTCCTTTGCCATTGATTTCAAAGGGGGGGAGGAAGAAAGAGGAAGAAGAGAAAATATCTATGTGAAAAATATTATCTACTAAGGGGAGAAATAGAAATCAAAATCATGAGAAGTGTATTCAAAGCTAGTATGTTTCCTTTGGTGGTTTTTCACATCATGTCTTGCCATCAATGACAAAGGGGGAGATTGTTACAAGAATGAAGTTATTGTCATTAATTTCAACTGGTCAATTGGTTATCAACTAGTTGCTATTGTCATTGATGTCATGGATACAGGTTATTGGCTGTATATGTTGAGGAGATTCAGAAAATTGTAAGAAAGGTTCCAGGTGTTTAGTGGTTGCTCTGGGTTTTGCTTCGGGATTTAATTCTATATTTGTGTGGTTTAGATATGTTGATCATGGTTGTTGGAAGCTTCTATATCCAGATTCTTGGCTCCTAATTCTTTGTTCAGTGTGAGTTATGTTCACTAGTTATGAACTGTGGTTTTTATGCTTTTGGCTGAGATCTGAGAGAAATGTTGTTGGTCTGGATTTCTTTTTGGTTAATTATTATGACTTACAATTCTAGAGTTAAGATTTTATGACTGTGCTAAAGATAACTTTGGTGTCTGGAAGGATTCGATCATGCTAAGGGTTGTGTGTGCTTAGTTGTTCTATGTGTTTTACACTAGTTTGGTCGACCTTATGTTGAACACTACCTTCGAAGTTGATAAAGTGTGTGTTTGGGTCACCCTCATTCAAATTCCACCCTAGGATGTTTTGGCACCGACCTAATTTGAATTTAATGATGGATGGCTGACTTTGGATATGTTTCAAAGTTGAAGATGGTATAAATACATGATGAGTTAGTGGTGAAAGATACACAAGAGATAAGTGCAAAGAAATAGATTAGATAGATGTTAAGCAGATGCAAATCAATGGGTGTATGTGATGTGAGTGTGGCAGATCAATGTGAAGTCTAAATGTTGAGTTTCTGGATGTAGTGAGCTAAAGGTGTACTCTATCATTCATGTATGTATACAAGTGGTTGAGTGAATCATGGTGGGAATCTCTGTTGCATTGAGATTTTATTATCTTTGTAACATATATCTTCTATCTTCTTTGTACCTTTGTGGCAGTGAGCCCTCTGGGTGGTTAACCCTATTGGACAGTGAGTCTCAATCTAGATAGTGAGTCCTTGTTTTGTGAGTGAGCCTTTTTCTAACGCAGTGAACCTTTTGTAATCAGTTTTGATATTCACTATAGTGTGATTTAATCCTCACCGTGGTTTTTCCCTCATTGGGTATTCCACGTAAATCTGGTGTTATTGTGTTTGTGTGATGGTTTTCAATTTTTGCACTTTCACTTAATGTTTAATCATTTTAGCAAAGTTAAAAATTTGTGATTGATCTAAGTTCTAGTGAATGTTTTAAAAGGTTAAATTTGCTACAAGTGATTCACCCCCCTCTCATTTTTCTTGTTCAACAGTTTCATTTCATTCCAAGGTTTAATTACCAAAATGGGGTTTGACCAAGGCAAACCCTGATTCACCAAAAACAAACAATTTTTTCCTCTCTTTGTGCATTGCAGATTTGTAGGTGAAGAAGGATTGAATATTGATTGAAAGTGAAATTTTGAAAAGTTGTCAAAGTTTTCATCAAAGTTGTCAAGCCATGGAAAATCACTTGTAGAATTTATTTATGACTTTCTGGTTGTGAGATATGGAGGAATCAAGAGTGCATATCTAGGAGTAGAGGACTATCAAAACATATTTTGGATCCCTATAGCAAGACCCATTCGCCCTAGGGTGAACCAGTCCTAGTAAGACAATCAGCAGAAGCTTTTGGTGATAGGTGCATAAAGTCTTACCCTTCTCAAATATGTCAGAAGTTGATTATTTTTATTTTTGCTATGCTTTAAGTAAAGATGATTCAAGTCTTACATTGCATAATTGGACTCATTTGGTATTTTTCATTTATCTCCCAAAAATGCATTTCAAACATATTTACCCCATCCTCAATCATAAGGAAAACAACAATATCTCCATTATGGTTGACTCACCTAAGGGTTGAAAGTCAATCTTACCTTTGAGGATCTGATGCAGGGGCATACTTTGATGCACTTTTTGTCATTTTGTGAAACTTTGAATTTTGGTTTTTTTGGACTTTTTTTGGGTCAATAAGGTTAATTTGGACCATTCTAGGCCATTTGTGATCCTTTTGATCCATTTTGGTGATTAGGAGCAAAAAGTTGCAAAATTTGTCATGTCAAAGTTGTCAAAAAGTTGAATTTTTAGTTTGGGGAGTTAGGAATTAGTTTTGAATGATGGGAATGAATGTAATGGCATAAATATGGAATCTAAACATGAGCATTTTCTATGTTGGAGAATGTTGGAGAATTTTTTGGAATCAAAATACTTCAATTTTGCACATTTTCCTTTGCATTTTCTATGTGTAATAGACTGTAAATTTTGTTGTACAACTAACTTGTATTATATAGTGCGGCCCTGCAAGTTGTAAAAGTTGGAGAATGTTGTTAGATTTCTAATGCCTTTGGTTTGACTGATGTTCATTATGTTTTGTGAAAGTTATGATAAAATTAGCGATTGTCATGTACATATTTTTACTGTGAAATAGAAAGAAACTTGCTTGGTACGATTTTGTACGACCTAGTGCGGTCAAGGGAAAGAATGGGGATGATAAAGTTATGAAATATAGAACCTTTTATTTTTTCTTGGAGTCATTTCATTAATTTTTTCAAAAGTTATTATCATTTTTGTAGTAACAGGTCCAAACCCTGCCTAGTGTTTCCAAAAACATTAAAAAAATCATATCTTTGTTTTCAACTGTCAAAAAGTCATGAAAATTGGTAGAAAGTTATGTTTTAAGGATATATGTAAACCATTTTGGGATCAAACCTTTAAAAATTTTCATGTGTGAGGAATCAAAGACAGTTTTCTCTCATTTGCTTGAAAATGGTCAAGAAGCCCTATGTTGCTTGGTGATTGAACAAATCTTTGCATAGTTCGATCATGGTTGAGGGTAGAATTAGGGATACATGCTATGAAAGGGATGAGGTTTCCAAGAACTCTTACATGATGTTGTTCTCCTTATTGAATTCCTATTAGGCCATGTTGGCGATGTTCTAAAGTTGAACTAGGATGCATGAATGTCATTGTTACTAATGAATCATTGTTTCAGTTGTGCCAAGTTGATTTAATTGAGTCTTTCTCTGCATCAATTTTGGTATCAGAGCTAGAAGCTCTTTGGGAAATGATCTAATTATTTTTTCTAATGTGGTTTAGTGAGATGTGATGTTTAAGGATGTCTCTTAATAAGAAGAAAGATGGGAAAAGGGCATCAATGTTATTAAATACATTATTCAAAGTGGCAAAGAACCTACAAGAGAAAGAAATGGAAGCCAAGAAAGAAAGCAAGTTGGCAAAGGAAAGATTATTTCAGACTACCTGCAACTCTCAAGATAAATGTTGTCAAGTTGTGATTTCAGATAACTACATGGATAATATTGTTTCTAAATATATGGTAGATAAATTGGCTTTGGAAAGAATACAACACCCCACACCCTATTCAGTGAGTTGGCTTCAAACAGGTAACTAGGTAACCATATGTGAGCAATGCAAAGTTGAGTTTCACATAGGAAACTATAAGGATGAAATATTTTGTGATATTATGCATTTGGATGTATGTCACATTGTGTTTGGAAGGTTGTGGCATTATAGTAGGTCAAGGAAGTATAACAGGAAAATCAACACATGAGTTGGAAAAAGATGGGAAGAAATATGCATTAGTAGCCTTGAAGAGTGAGTGCACAGAAATTGAACACTTGTTGTTAAGTGAGAAGACAGATGCACAATAGTATGAAGCAGAGACAAATGAGGTAATGTATGAGGTAACAAATTTTGAAAATAACACATTTGTTTGAAAAACCAATTAAAAAAGACATGGGAGAAATTTCTTTAGAATTTTCTCAAACTAATGAAAGTAATAGTGACATTAATGTTGAAGTAGTCGATGTTTAGGAAGAAGAAGAAGATACAATAAAATAATATGTAGAGGACTCACGAATAGTCCAAAGCTCGAGAAGAGAGTCATGGAGGATAAGGAGATAGCATGGTTCTCAAGAGAAGAATCGAGAGTTGAGAGTGTTGATGTCAAGGGACATAAAAGAATGGTTGAGTAAGGTTGAGGTGAAGCCACGGATTTTGGAGAATAATGAAGAGAAAAGAATGTGTGGCAAACAACATGAGGTGGATGAAGAAGTGAAATATGAAAACAAGGAATGTGCTTTCTTTAATATGTTTGTTTCCTATGTAGGTAAAGAAGAAAAATTGGATGAAAGTGAACATAAAACTCCAATTGCAATCAAAGCTAAAGCTAGAATGAGGAGACAAGAGGAAAACCGTGGATATATAACACCAAGTTGGCCTTGGCTCAAGAAGCATGTTGTTGGACCGCAAAGCACAAGTGAACTAGTTGAAACAAATGTAGTTGAGATCCAAAAAAAAGGAGACAATTCACACATGCAAAGGAACTAGAAGAAAAGAAAGAAGATTCATATTTGAGGTGGAACTCAAATTTTTCTATCTAGGGAGTATGATGCAGGGGCATCCTTTGATGTACTTTTTGTCATTTTGTGAAACTTTGAATTTTGGGTTGTTTGGACCTGTTTTGGATCAATAAGGTCAATTTGGACCATTATAGGCCATTTGGGATCCTTTTGATTCATTTTGGTGATTAGGAGCAAAAATTTGTAAAAGTTGCAAAAAGTTGCAAAAGTTTTCATGTCAAAGTTGTCAAAAAGTTGCATTTTTAATTTGGAAAGTTAGGAATCAGTTTTGAATAATGGGAATGAATTTAATTGCATAAATATGACATGTACACATGAACACCAAGGTTGGAGAATGTTTTGGAATGAAAATACTTCAATTTTGCATGTTTTCCTTTCATTTTCTATGTGTAACAAACTATAAATTGCATTGTATGGCATTGTACTATATAGTACGGCCCTGCAAGTTGGAAAATTTGGAGAATTTTTTTATCTTTCTAATTCTTTTGGTTTGACTAATTTTTCATTATGTTTTTTGAAAGTTATGATAAAATTAGTGATTGCCATGTACAAATTTTTACTGTGAAATAGCAAGAAACTTGCTTGGTATGGTTTTGTAAGACTTTGTACAGTTGAGGGAAGGAATGGGGATGATAAAACTATGAAATAAATAACCTTTTCTTTTTTTTTGGAGTCATTTCATTAAGTTTTGCAAAATTTATAGCCATTTTTGTATTGGCAGGTCCAAACCCTGCCTATGGTTTCCAAAAACATTAAAAAATTCATATCTTTGATTTCCACTGTCAAAAAGTCATGAAAATTGGTAGAAATTTTTTTTTTAAGACTATCTAGAAACCCTTTTTGGATCAATCCTTTAAAAGTTTTCATGTGTGAGGAATCAAAGACAATGTGCTCTCATTTGCTTGAAAATGGTCAAGAAACTCTATGTTGCTTGGTGATTGAACAAATCTTTGCATAGTTCAATCATGGTTGAGGGTAGAACTAGTGAGAAATTCTATGAAAGGGATGAGTTTCCCAAGAACTCTTTCACAATGTTTTTCTCCTTGTTTAATGCCTATTAGGCCATGTTGGCAATGTTCCAAAGTTGAACTAGGATGCATCAAAGTCATTGTTGCTAATGAGTCATTGTTTCAGTTGTGCCAAGTTGGTTTAGTTGAGTCTTTGTCTACATCAGTATCTCTTTTTCCTAATGAAATAAGGAAGATAGGTGCATCACCCCATTCCCCCATGATAGAGAAACAAATTCCTAGGAAAACTAATTGCACAGAGACCTTCACAAAAAGCGAGAGAGACACGAGGCCATTTCACCAAATAAGGAGTGAAAATACTAAGATGAATAATTTACATAATGTATAGGCTTATAAAGTCATGAAAAACACAGATGGGTGAAAAACTACCCTACAGGAAAAAACCACCCGAATAACCAATGCATTTATGCCTAAGTTAAAACTTAAGCCTAAGGTAAATGTAATTTACTCTAACACCCCCCCTTAAGTGCAACTTAGGGAGAATGAAAATGAAAATATGAAGATGCAGTATGGGTCCCAACTACACAACCATGTTAGGTACCCATTTACAATGCAAAAAATCTCTCGTAATTGGAGAAAATAAGAAAAACCCTATGGGAAAAAATCCCTCTCCAAAAGAGAGAAAAGAAAACAAAAATGATGAATGGATGGAGGACCCAATCACACCCCCCAAGGACTACATGCATCATGTCTATATAATCAACAACCCCCCCATAAGAGGGAAAGAGAGAAACTATATAGCCCCCCCACAATGTGTAATCACTGGCAAAAATGGTAAGTTCCTAAAGACAAAACATGATCCACTACCAGCAAACAACTTATCTCCCTTTTGGAAGAAACAAAACCAAATAAAAATGCAAGTATTCTTCCCAAAGAAGCATGAATATGTGTGATGATGTCTCTGAAATCTACTCATGTGTCGCCAAGACCTTGAAAAATGATGCCATGAACCAATCAGGAACATGCCCAATCACAATAGAAGGTGACAAACAAGGTACCAATGGAAAATGATGTTGAACAATATCCAAAGACTAAAATGGGGTGACAATAGTTGTACCACATCTATCATAAAATGGGAGGGATATACCCTCAAATCTGTCCTCCAAATCTGAAATGTGAGATTCCATGAACAAGGAACCAATCTCTGACAAATAAGAATCCCAATCAGGAAGATAATGAGATACAGGTGATGAATCATTGGACGTGCTCAATGAATCATCAACACAAGATGAATGGTCCTACTGAACAAGAATGATAGGAGCCTCAATCAATGACTTTGCATAATGAATCACTGATGGTGAAGGTACATCAATTGTCCCTGTTGGAGAAGAAGGAGCTTCTGAAGAACCCTTACCATTTGCATCTGAAGACTCAAAGTATTCCAAAACTTCAAACTCCTACATAGTATCATGATCATAGGGTATCATGTCTAAAAAATGAAGAGGCACAAGACAATCTAAAACATGATCATCTGGGAATGGTTGAGTGTCAGGATCTCCATGTATTTCCCATATTTTAATCCAAAGAGTATATGGACACTCAAAATTATCAATAGCATCCAAAGTGGCATCATCAATATGCATTGTAATAACTCCTAGGACATGATCCCTTTTGCAATTCCATGCAAATTTCTTATTAGATCAGTACCAAGAAGGGGAACTAGATTATATAGATGTGGCAAAAAATGAAGCCATCAGCGATGTTTTATGATACCATCTCTCCATTGTTTATAGTTTCCCCTTTCCAACATAATCACAGCAGGATGCAATGAAAACCCCATAATCAATTATGACAAATCTCCAAAAAATACAAAGATAGTAACCTTCAACAAATAGAAACTCCCAAATACTACAAATGAAGGCTTCCCAAAATACTTCAAGAAGAAAAAAAAAAAGAGGGTTGAGAATCTCAAAAAAATTGAGCAAAATAAGGGCACCTTTATATGCAATTCACCAAGGGGCCACCTCACAAACAAATAGATTTGTAGTTTCCATAATTTTCTCCAAACACATAGGTAGGCAATTTCTAGTGCATGTAAAATATTTCACTTGGACCAACATGAACCTTTGCTCACACCATTCCTTCACACTATAGTGTTATTTAAATAGCAAAACTATCCACTACGCTACCAATGTGGGATTAAGTTCCCAGAAACACAACTTCAAAGGGAGAACTGGGGGCCCACACACTCTTCAACAGCATGAAATCCTAAATATTTAGATCAAAAATTTATAGAATATAAAGTTTCAAAAATTTATATCCTCCAAGAAGCTTTCAAACTTCAAACTATGGAATCAAAATGATCAGCAAGGAAACACTTTCACAATGAAAAAATGTTGCCAGCAATGGACTAACGCCTTCAAATAGGAATGGCACCCACACTACTCTAGGTTTGCAAAATAAGGCAAAGAGAAACCTCAAGAGAAAAAAAGATGACGCCACAGTCTCTATAGCAGTGCCTTCCATAGAGAAATCGCCCCCTCTGATGCAAAGAAATGGCTTCTTCCCCACGCGAATCTCTTGTTGTCCCTAGAGGTCTTCAATACTCAATCTCTGCAGATCAAAATCACAAGGAAAATATTTTCACAAAGGACCCCAAAAGAAATTGTGGCCTACACCCAGAATTGGCACCTCTTCTAATTATGCCCTATTAAGCAGAAAATCATGCCCTCAATTACAAAGTCTGCAAAAAACATGTCCTCAAAAATTGTACCAAGAAAATGTTGAATCGAGCCTTAAAATGAAAACAAACCCCTCCAAATCATGGGTTTTCACGTAGAGCCTGAGATGCATTGCCAAGGCAAGAAAATTGGTGTCTCTATAAGATCGAACTGTTCCTCCCAATTGATAGGCGCCCTATCCAATAGCAGATCATGCCAGCAAATACAAACCAAATGCCTCTCCTCTACCTAACAAGAAATCGGGCCCTCTCAGCAGGTAAATTGGCCGCTTAATGCATATTGAGCCTCCCTACAGATGCCACAAGAAATTTTGAATCGTTGCCCAACCTCTATCAAAATGCAACAAAAAAGTTATGGTTGCAAATGAAATCAGCTCCTACAGAGAAAAAAATGTTCCTCAAGAATCACTACCTCAAAATAATGCCTCCAAATGGATTAATGAAACACAACCTCCAATGAATAGAGACACGAAATTATCTTCAAAAAAATTGATGAGGCATCTTTGAAATTTAAAAAAAAAAATCCAAATGTTGGAAAAAACGAATTGATCTCACACTCATATGAAAACTCTCGAGGAAGGATATTGCAAATTGCAAGGCTCTGATACCATGATAGAGCAACAAATTCCTAGGAAAACCAATTGCATAGAGACCTTCACAAAAAGCGAGAGAGACACGAGGCCATTTCACCAAATAAGGAGTGAAAATACTGAGATGAATAATTTACATAATGTATAGGCTTATAAAGCTGTGAAAAACACAGACGAGTGAAAAACTACCCTACGGGAAAAACCCACCCGAATAACCAATGCATAATTATGCCTAAGTTAAAACTTAAGCCAAAGGTAAATGTAATTTACTCTAACACCCCATTTCATATCCATAATCCCTATTTCCCTATGTTTCAATATATATATTTCTTCATAGAGATCATTTTCTTCTTTTGATTCATATATCTCTCTCTTAATTTTATTTCAATTTAACAAGTAATTTCAAGAGAACCATTTTTCCAATCAAAATTATGACAAGAACTATACATACATACATTTCCAGAATTTACAATCGAAGAAACTATTGTTTATTCTATATGTTTAATCACGTATATTTTAACTTTATCAATTTTCTCTCATGTAAAAAATGTTCTTTAATATAAATTTTTTAATCACTTACATGAATCTTCAACATTCAATTTACAAAATTAATAACATGTGTTGACGTAACATTTACCTCGAGTGAATGGCATGCATATCCCATACTATGTAGTCACTCATCATTGAATTGTATATAATCTATATACTAAAAATATATTCTAAGATGATAATCATGCATTCCGGACTATAGACATGAGTATCATCTTTCCTATACATCAAGCAGACACATGTACAAAGTTATTGAGTTGATCAAATTCAATAACAAAGTACAATGGAATAAAACATGGTAATAATTGCTAGGCATCTTAACATGAATAGAATAATACTAAGTTATTAACACATGCATAAAACACTTTATAGAAAAACATTAGAACTAATTATTTATTTAATTTAAATAGAGTGCACTCACCTAGAATAAAAACTAGATATTAACTATAATGCACCTAGTATCTACAAGTAACACATCCCTTATTATTTCTTAATCGTGTTGAAATGTCAAGGCCATGAGATTAGACTCATTTGGACAAAAAAAATCCTTTATATCTTTCTTCATGTAAGGAGGTTCACCACAGGGAAGTTCTACAGTAGTGATCCCAAGATACCATATATAGAATTATTTTGTCAAGCTTCCCATTTTTATCCAAAAATGTAGTCCAATATTTATTAATTTGACTATGAAACCATTATCTACCAAAATATAAGATCTCTATAAATGAATTCTAACTTGTGAATATAAGTTAAGGCCTTCACTACGTCTTTTAATATTGGTGTAACTACAAACTCTTCAAATGAACATCATCAAATGAAAATTTTAATATATTTGGTCAATCTAATCCACATACATGGCATAACTAAATTACACCAACAAACTATACATAACCATTTTTGCACCATGAAAGAGCAATGAGTATTTGTTTAAAAATTAGAGGTGGTTTCTCTCCTTGTAAATTTTTGACATGTCCTCATGTCTAAGGCTAATACAAATATTTGAGTTCCTTATTAAATAAAAAAAAATTGTATTATTTTAAATAATATATTAATAGCTTAATATTTCACCAATTTAAAAATTAATCCTAGGAAATGTTTGTTACTGGCCCACAACATACTTTAAATAGATATATGTCAAAAATCATAGTGTCAATTTTAAATAGACATATCAAGCATGGTAAAACTATTTTCTCAAATAGACAAAAAGTCAAATGAAAATTAGTTGACATGATACTATCTTAATTATGAAGATAACTTCCTTTTATAAGAGGATGCTAGCTAAATAGAAGATGGATTTTAATATTGCTAAATCTATTCTCAAGTTTATTTGAGATCTTATGAAGTATAAATTGATATTTCTAGAGCTTCATCAATCATCTCATAGTTGGACTTATGTGAGTGAATTAACAAGGTTACCCTTATAAGTAAGTAAAAGCTAAGTTTGAATTGTAAAATTATGACACTCTAGGTATCATACTTTGAATTTTCATAACACTACCTAATTTGAGCATTGGAATAAAATTATTTGTGCTATTAACAACATATGATTCAAAATTACTCTTGTGAGAGAATATCATTTGATTTTCATAATGCAAACTTGCCAAAGTAACTCCACATAACATCAATCCCACAAAAAAATAAAATAATGTTTTCCATCTTACCAAGATGGGGTGAATTTGTACACAAGCAAGATACAAGATGGGGTAAATTTGTACACAAGCAAGATAATAAGTTTGAATTTTGTTTCTTCTAGAGACTTAATGAACTATATTTCAATCCACATGGTTTATCAAAATCTTTACTAGCTATTAGGGTTGATGCTAACTTATCAAAAAATGGCATGTGGTTAGTGCCACCAAAAAGGATAAAAAGTTCAAGTACTCTAAATGTTGGACAAATGTGAATAAAATAGAAGTTTTTATCAAATATGAATTCAAGTTATACAACATATTCATCCAAAATACTTATTGATATACAAGATCATAATTGTCTAGGTACATATGCTACTTGTTTAAGGAAATGGGCAAGTTCAAGAATCACACCAAGAACACTCACTTAACCATTATTATGGCAACTTCATTAAGTTAATTCAAATTTGATATTTAAAATGTCAAAATAATATGTCATCAAATTTTGATGCAAATCCAACCTAATTGTGGTCTCACAACAATGAGCTTACCAGTTCATTTAACCAAGAAATATATTTATCTGGTGTTCTTATTATGACATAAGCATCATGTCCTATCATCCTTCATATATAAGAATACATCATATCACTCATATTTCACTTAATAAGATAATGGGTTGAGTGCAATACCAAACAACAAGAAAATATTACCTAGCCATTAATGAAAGACAATTGCAAGTTACAAGCACTTAATGGTCCAATAATCTATATTGTAGACCTCAAAACACATTATAAATTCATAGTGCTTTTAAGTGTCAACAAGATCTCTGATAATCTGGGGGTCTTACCTTATAAGGAAAATTTGGTTCTTCAAATTTCTTACCAGGAGTTTTCTTCTAGGTACTGTCTCCCATAAACATATGATTGAGGGCAAAGGTACACACTATGTATGGTATGGAATGTATACTTTTAGGCCAAATTGATCATTACTACCTTTCAGAGTTTCTTATCTTTTTAGAACTTAGTCTCTATGGCTGTCTGGAGTAAAAATATATGACATTTGAATTCATTTTATTTAAAAGTTAATATAATACGTTGGGGCTGTAAATATGCATGTAGTTGTTTGTAATATCATTGCAGATTAGGCAATTTAAAAGAATATAGATTCTGTCTTCTTTTATTGGTTACACAACTCAAACTCTCTTTTTTTCATTCCTCGGGGTCTTGGGATGAGTTCATCTACTACTGGGTAGACCGTGTGAGTTGGTTGTATCCAGATAAGGGGAATGCTCTATTCAAGATTGATTATTCTTATAATAACAGAGTTCTCTCTTGTATCAAATTATGTCTGCATTCTAAAGGTTGTGAATAATATTGATAGGCAGATTTCATTTAACATTATTGAACTCAATTATTTAATTATATATCATTATCCAATTGGAAATAACTAAACTTTCAGTGCCCATCTCACAATTTTCTTTTTCCATGAAATCCGTCACAAAAAGACCATCTCAAAAAACTACAGGCTGTATGTGCAATGCTATTATCTAAATTGTGGAAAATTTTAGGCTTCAAATTCATTATGCTTAACCTCTACTCAGATCAATATCCCCCAATCTAATGCAATCAATTAAATTTTGATGTTGCTCATACACTAATCAATTATGTGTGCCTTCACTATGGCCAAATTATAACTTTCCCTTCTCGCAAATTGAGGATGATATTGTTACTCCATGGATTTCTTTGCAACAATATCACCACTAGCTATGTTCTATGATAACAGGTGTTTTTATCTGGTATTAAAGAAAGGTTGGATTACAAAGTATAAGATAAGAGGTACCCAACGCCAAAAATAAGTTCAAGTCTGAAATATAAGTAAACATTTCAAAACATTACATTATTCTTCAGTGGTTAATGGGGGGCACTTAACACCGAATTTAAACACCATTTTTTTTTGTCAGAATTTTATGGACTATAGTGTGTCGCAACTTTGCTTCTTGGATCATGAAGTGTTCATAGTTATTGTAATGGATGAAATCATTGTAGTCATGGCCTTAACATGCCTAACAAGCCCTTCTTAGGTGGCTTCCAACTTATAAATATGATTATGCATGCACCTTTTACATCTATTGAGGAAGTATGTTTAACCTTGAGAGATTCCTACAAAGTTTTGATAAATTAGCCATCTGGAAAATTATGTTCCTCGTTGACGTTGAGAATAGTCCCCGTTGCTTCTTTTTGTTGATAAATTTAAGCCTTGGCCCACCCACAAATCTATGGTCTAATACAGCACCTGGACAATGAACTATCACCGATAGAATAAATGCAATCCAACAGTTGTAACAAAAGAGAAATGTAGATACAAAAGTACCAAATCGGGAGTGATTTGTATATACATTGGATGTAATATGTCATCCTTGAGAACCTATGTATTGATACCTTACAAGCCTTGACACATTGATTCGATTGTGATATGAGATTTCAAGGTTACAAGATGTGAGAATTGGTTGATTAAAAACATTCATACATCAGTATTTGAAGAATAATAAAATGTTTGTTGCACAGATGGTTATCGTTGCATCAAAAGATCGATTTGTTAATGCTTTTGATACAACCACAAAGGTTAATGAATCTACGGGAGGCGGTTAAGCATGTTATGAACCCGAGCGTCATGCTGCACAACACAAGGAGACCAAAGACACACACCTTGCAACAATCCCCCCTAGCGCAAGTGAGGGGTTTGAACCCATGACCCAGACTCTAATACCAATTGTTGCACAAACGGTTGTCGTTGCAACAAAAGATTGACCTATTAATGCTCGATACAATCACTAGAGTTAATAAATCCACAAGAGACAGTTAAACCATGTCACAAACCCAAGCGTTGCACTATACAACACAAGGAGACTAAGGGTGTACACCTTACAACAATGTTATAGTGGTAATTCAATATTGAAAAATGCATCGTCTCTGACTCTACCCTAAGGTTGCTAAATAGACCATCATAGAGTTTTGCTCTCTAAAACTTTGTTTGAAAATTACCTTTCTTATCTTTTCAGAGAGGAAAATGGCATCCTTTCACAATATTGCCCATGGCTTTTCCAAAATATCTACCGAAAATTAAGACACATTGCTAGAGCATCACTATTGTTTCCTCACCCTTCTAGAATTATATATGAGCATAGAATAGAGAACAACCATTATCTTCTCTTACAAGAAGTGCCTACCTTTGTGACTACAACCAACATCCATTACTTTTCTTTTTTTTTTTACATGTACACTCTTGTAACATGATTTTATTATGTGTTATAGCCATAAAAAAGTCGATTGGTCTTTTATCATGAAAGGTTGTGAACATGTGAATAGAGGGACATGACATCCCTAAATTTGACGACTTATGAATATGCCTCGTCTTTATTCAAACGTACCCAATATGAAGGGTGGAAAGGGGCGTGTTTATTTCAGCGCCTTAAAAGACATGTCCTTCTAATATTATGAGGGATTTTGATGTATTAAAAGAAGTATAGATTGTTATACAGTACGTACTTTTAAAGGTCGTGTGATTTTTTTCAATAAAAAAATGTAGTGATTAGAATGGAATAATTTTAAATTAGTTAGTGGTTATTGGATAAATATATAATTAAAAATTTATTAAATGTAACAAATTAAAAGGACATTGTAAATGGAAGGTATTTAGATTTCTATTTGTTTGTTTTTAAATCAAGCATATAATGGTTTGGATTTTCAAAACGACATTGTGATCATATATCTTTCTATACATACTATTTCATAAAAGAGGATTTACCTCAAGAATAAGAATATATTGCAATTTATATTATGAATAATACGTTTTTAAAAAATGGACTAGACAAACCATGATGATGTGTGTAATTTTAGGTATTAAATCATCAAGAAAAATAGAAATAAAAAACTAATAATGGTAAATTGAATTCATATAAAGTAAATGATTAGTATCTCCTAACTGGCTCTGATACCAAATGTAATGTCACTTTTCCTTCTAAAGTAGTTTAAGTATTATCAATAGAATTAATAGATTAAAGGGCGGTTGCAAAAAGATGGGTGGCCAATTTGTGGCCAAATTTTTTTTTAAAGTTTTGAAAGCTCATAACATGAGCACGTTATGGCTTGGTGTGTCGAGCCTAAGGCTCGGCCATAATGAGCCCATAATATGAGTGCATTATAATGCAAGGGTGTTATAATGCGATTGTGTTATAACTGGCTCATGTTATGAGGTATTAAAAGCAAAAAAAAAAGGAATTCGAAATCATTTTCATTGTGACTGTTTTTTTTTGTCTGCAACCAAAACCCTTCATTTCCGCGCTCGTGTTCTGTGAGGAGTCATTTTGCAAGATTTTTCATCAAATTGTTGTTATTTCATCGCCAGGATGCCGCCACGTCGACGAGGAGGTCTGAGAAGTAAGGATTGTTTGTTTTTTTGTGAATTTGTTAGTTTTAGGTTGTTTTTTATATTTAATTTTTGAATTTGTAGATGTCAATAGAACCTGCAAACCCTCCTCAAAATCCTCAGCCAGAACAACAACAACAAAATCCTCAAGTTGAACAACCACAACAACAATCTCCTCCACCAATCCCTCAACATCCTCTCTAGCACTCAGCAAAACTTAACGAGTGAAATTGAAAACAATAAAAAATAAATTGAGGATTTAATCAATAGGTTGAACGATCCAAACGGTTCAATCATGGAAAGAATGACCCTAGTAACTTCACTCAAAGAAATGTTAAAACATGTAGATTCAATCAGCAAACAATTAATTGGTTGGCAAGATAGAAGCAGATTAGGGCTTATTATCGGGATAAATTATCATATAAAGATGTAAAAGATCTAAAAATTACAAAATTTGATTTGTGCTCATTATTCATTGACCCACATACACAAATGAAAATATTACCCCCAATGCGAAGAGGTTTCCTATCCATTGGTGCCACCACCAATAGATTAGGACCTTTTTTGGGATAGGTGGTACATCCAGTTTTTTATTACCCACCATGCAACAATTGTGAGGTCTCACAATATTTCCTTAGGAAACTATACTATGAGTTCATTTTGAACAAAATCCCAAATTATTTTAATATGAGGGACTTCCCAGGGAGAGGTGGGGGGTCGGCTCAAGATAGACCCAATGCACAACAAGATCCTATGCAATAAGTGAAACGACCTCTTGCTAGGCCACCTCATAAGCACATCGTTATCCCTTCCACCGTGAAGGAGAGTGTCGAGGTAGAGACTTTGCAGGTCATCAACTCTTTGACCCAGAGTGTCATCTAGCATGCCATCCCTATACTACAATGCCATCTAGGGGAGTCTTCGAGTGGTGGGCTTCGATCCCATTTGTGTCAGTCTTGCAAGGAAACTTGTTCATATGACCCCACCAACACTCAGGAGGCTACTATGTAGGATACGTCTACAGCTATGGAGATGGCGAGGGCAGCTAACATTTTGAATGTGGCCTATGGCATTGATAATTAGGTAAATGTTAGCATGTTCATTGAATTTAATTTATTAAATTTCAATTTTGAAATGCAAGATTAACTAATTTAGTTTTATGATTTTAATAAAATTTCAGGGTCACAGTTTTGATACTGGATACACCAGCCCTACACCCACTTATTTCTCCACTGCATCTACTATTGAAGTATGTAACTAGTAAACAATTATAAATTTATTACATGTTAATAGCATTGTTTTATGAATGGTATTTTAATATGTGGTTTTGGATGTTGAATAGGCTAATATTGAAGGTTTCGAGGGAACACCTCCCAGTGCTAGTGGATTTAGACAAACCTACATGCAGGTAATAGAATAAAGAGTTTAACTAATGAATTGTACTTAATAGATTTGTGTAGTTTATATTCATATCATTTATTACATTGCATTACACATCTTTCAAACTCAAAGCATTACTTCACATTCCATAACTAATAACTAGATGTTGATAGATGACAAAATTTTAACTACAATATAGTTGTTTAGAAAGTCAAAATAAGCAAATTCATGCAATTACTTCATGTATAGCATAAGTAATAAGTAGGAGCAGCTTCCAATTGCATTTTCTTGTCATGGTATTCCATGAGACCACTTTTTACTGAGGCATCATTTCAAACAATTCACTGCCTTGTCTATGTTATGGATGATTGGAAGAAATATATGAAAGAATAATAGTAAGAAATAGCATAGACAAGGCAATGAGTTGTTTGAAAAAATGCCTCAAAGAGATAATGATCTCATGGTGATTTGCATCACCATGAGACCTAATTTCTTTGAGTCATTTTTTCAAATAGCTCACCACCTTTTCTATGCTATGACATTTTCCATACATGTCTACCAAAGGATTTTATCAAATAGTTCATTTCCTCTGCTATTTAACTTCAAAAGCTTAAAAATGTGTTTTCCATAAAACTATGGATGCTTGGAAAAAATCTATCAAAGCATAATAGTAAGCAACAGCATAGACAAGGCAGTGAGTAGTTTGAAAAAATGCCTCAAAGAAATGCAGTCTCATGGTGATGGAATGCCATTCCATCACCCTTAGACCACATTTCTTCGAGGAATTTCTTCAATTAGCTCACCACCTTTTCTATGCTACCACATTTTTCATAAATGTTTACCAAATCATTTTATCAAACTACTCACTTCCTTGTTGCTATGGCTAAGAGCCTAAAATAGGTGTTTTTCAACAAACTATGGATGCTTGGAAAAAATATATCAAAGCATAATAGTGAGCAATATCATAGTTATGGCAGTGAGTAGTATGAAAATTTCCTTAAAGAAATGTGGTCTCATGGTGATGGAATGTCATTCCATCACCATGAGAGCACATTTCTTTGAGGAATTTTTTCAAACGGCTCATTGTTTGAAGAATAGAAACCAACCCATTAGCCAAAATTCCCCTCCAAATTCTTTTCAAGGTCCTCATCCTCAATTTACCAATCCATGGAACCTTCCACCTTTTATTCCACTTGCTCATGTACCTACCCATCCCTCTTCATGTCATGATCACCCTCCATCTCATAACCAAGGCCACACTATACCATCTACCCCATCCCAGCATAATACCATAGAGAAATCAATGAACTATTTGAAAAAATATCTCAAAGAAATGTGGTCTTATGGTGATAGAATGCCATGACACATTTGTTTTTAATGGCATTCCATCACCATGAGACCCCATTTCTTTGAGGCATTTTTTCAAACAGTTCACTACCTTCTCTATGCCACCATAGTTATCGTACATGTCTACAAAAACATTTTTTCAAATGGTTCACTAGCTTGATGTTATGAGTAAAAGCCTAAAACACGTGCTTTCGAACAAGATACGGATAGGGAAAATAGTAAGCATGATAGTCAGAAATATATAATTTAATAGGTTATTGTAGAGGTTATTGTAGAGGGTCCCAACGCAATCTCATAGGCTAAACAAGAAGTTTCTAAGTGTCACGATATTCGAGTAACAACATGCTAAAGTTTGCAGCCATTTTGCACTTTGGACTCTTAAGGATTGATCCGGTTGAATGTAGCTTAGAGCGATTTTGTGTATTTGAGTGCAAAAGAGGACCATGCCTAGTGTAAACATACCTATTCGGACACGTTGGAACAGTTTGTTTGGTCACACGAGTTGCAAAATGAAAGTTGCACCACTTTGCAACTTTCAACTACTTGCATTTGACAACTTTTTCCCCAAGTGAAAATTTGCCACCATGGGAAAATGCCTCCAAAATAGCAAAAATTGAGAGGGCTTATTGTAGAAGGTTCCACGTGATCTCATAGACTCAAACAAGAAGTTTCTAAGCATCATGGTGTCTAAGTAACAACATGATGAAGCTTGCAGTTGTTTTGCACTTTGGACTCTTAAGGGATTCTACCGGTTGAATGTAGCTCAAAGTGATTCCGTCTATCTGGGTGTGAAAGAGGACCATGCCTAATGTAAACCCACCCATCTGGATGTATTGGAACAGTCTATTTGGTAGCACAAGTTGCAGAACAAAAGTTGCACCACTTTGCAACTTTGCATTGCTTGCATTTGACACTTTTTCCATCAAGTGAAAATTAGACACCACAAGAAAACCACTCTAAGATAACAAAAACCGAGAGAGGCTATTGTAGAGGGGCCCAACATGATTTTTTAAGCTTAAATGGAAAGTTTGTAAGCACCATGATTTCCAAGTAATAGCCTGTCAAAGATTGTTGCACTTTTGCATTTTGGACCCTTAAGGGATCGAGCTGGTTGAACGTAGCTTGGAGGGATTTTGCATGTTTGGGTGTGAAAGAGGACCATTACTAGCATAAATGTATCCATTTGAATGCATTGGAATAGTTCATTTGTTCAGACGAGTTGCAAAACAAAATTTGCACCACTTTGCAACTTTATATTGCTTGCATTTGACACTTTTTTCATCAATTGAAAACAAGACACCACAGAAAAATGACTCTGAGATAACAAAAACTGAGAGAGGTTATTGTAGAGGGTCCCAACACGATCTCATAGGCTTGGATGAAGAGTTCTTAAGTGTCATGGTTTCTGAGTAATAGCCCATCAAAGATTGCTACCCTTTTGCACTTTGGACTCTTAAGGGATCGATCTAGTTGAACGTAGCTTAGAGCGATTCAACATGTTTGGGTGTGAAAGAGGATCATTCCTAGCGTAAAAAAAATCATTCAAACATGTTGGAATAGTCTGTTTGGTCACACGAATTATAGAATGAAAGTTGCACCACTTTGCAACTTTACATTGCTTGCAATTGACACTTTTTCTGTCAAGTCAAAATTGGACACCATGGAAAAATGACTCTGAAATTTAAAAAAAAATGAGAGAGGTTATTGTATAGGTTCCCTACGTGATCTCAATTTCTCAGACAGAATGTCTATAACAAACACAGTATCCGAGTAACAGGTCATCAAAGATTGTTTCCCTTTTGCAATTTGGACTATTAAGGGATTACGTTGCTTGAATTACAAATGTTTGAGGGAAGCAATAAATTTCAATGTTTGAGTAAATCTCATTACAAGTGTTTATTTCAATAGACTGTATGCTATATTGATATTTATATATAATCATTAGGTTGATTTGTTTTAATAAATGAATTTTTTATAATAAGTTAGTCAATTGGTGCTAGATATAATAGGCAGAGAATAAAAGAAGAAAAAGAATGATTAGTAACCATCAATGGTTATTACACTCACTATATTAATAATATGATGTTTACAATAAAATAATATTTGTTTGGCACAAGTTCTGAAACTTAAGTACTTGTACTTGTAGGCACAATGCCTTAAGTACTTCATTCTCACATATCTTTTACTATGTCACTCATACATTCAAGATTCCCTTCTAATTTCTACATCATAGGTGCTCATGATGATGTTAACTTCAAATTAATAACTTGAGATTCTCTCACTAAGCTCCACATGCTCTTTTATAATGGCTTTAAATTAGAATTGAGATTTTTCAAGACCATCAAAATAAGGATGTTGTATTGCTTTTTTGGTTGAGATTCTCTTTGATGGCTCATAAATCATGATTTTCTACACAAGGAGAGACCAATCAATTTTTAGTAGTTTACTTAAAAATACGCAAAGTAAAATAAGAAAAATAAAGAGCATCCAAAATGGAAATGAAATGAAAATTAATGGAAGGCACTTACAGACAACAAATCCACACCATTTGGTTCCAACTCGGAAACAACAAGGCATAAATATTTATCCTTCCATTGAGAATAGGCATGTCAGTCTCTCAACTTAGTCACTCCTTGTCATACATCTTCACTAGGAGTTCCAAGATACCTATTGCACACAACACCTCTCATGAATAGAATAACTTGAAATTTGAGATGTTCTTATAATGTCTACATTATATGTGCTCATGATAAGGTTAACTTCAAATGAATAACTTGAAATTCCCTCACCAAGATTCGCACTCACTTTTATAATGGATTAAAATCATAATTGAGATTTGTCAAGATCATCAAAATAAGGATGTTGCATTACTTTTTTGGTTGATATTCTCTTGGATAGCTCATAAATCCCCATTTTCTACAAGGGGACACCAATCAATTTTTAGTAGGTTACTTACAAATAGGAAAAGTAAAAGAAGATGATAGCATTGGAATCATACAAATTAATGTGCATACAAGTATAAATTAATAAGAACCAATGTGCATACTTACAAATTTATGGGAGAGGGTGTGTCTCCAACTATGGTATCTGAATCTGTCTTACCACGATGCTTTCACATTCATTCCTTTTGTGTTTCCAATGCCTATTCTCTTTTTGATGGTTGAGGTTCCTCTTCAATTGGATTGTTTTCATCAATCATATCCAATTTCTTCTTTTCATGATATGCCCTCAACCGTTCTCTCTCCTTTGCTTTTTTGGTTTCATACTCTTCGTCTATTACTTTATTCCTTGTTTGTTTCCTCAACATGGTAGATAATTTTACATGTAACATGGTAATGAGATGAATATTAGTTCCTAAAAAATGAATCCATACAAATAAATGAAATATTTCATTCAAGGCTTCATACAAAATACTTACAATCATCCTGTAGAAGAGTATTTCTAGCATAGACAAAGGTCACATGAATTATTTTGATGGAAGACCTTAAATAAATGTGGTAATGTGGCATGCAATGATTGTAAGATAGGCTCAAAATGGAAGCATGGACAAGGCATATGAATTAAAATTTCTTTTCAAACAATTCAAATGCCTTGGCAAGCTAGTGGTGCATTGGCAAGCTATCTCACTCACTACCCTACCAATGTGGTAGTGTTGAGAAGGTAGGGGCAGCATATGCCTCATAGAAATGGGGTCTCATAGTGATACCGCATTGAGAAGGTAGGGGAAATGTATTCCTCATAGAAATTGGGTCTCACGGTCATATACACCATGAGACCACATTTCTATAAGGCATATATTTCGATGGCAGCACCAATCTGGAGGTTGAGAAAGAGTGTGTGACTTTCGCAGAAATGAGTTCTCATGGTGATATGTTTTCTTATTCCTCTCTCATAAATGGGGTCTCACGATGTATATCACCATGAGACCCCCATTTCTATAATACATGCCCCTACCTTCTCAGCCCCTCTTTTATTGGCAAGCTAGTGAGTGAGCTCACTATCTTGCCAAGCTCACTAGCTTATTAATGCGGTAGGGTTGAGAAGATAGGGGCAGCATATTCCTCATAGAAATGGGGTCTCACAGTGACCATGAGACCCCATTTCTATGAG
>VDFB02128799.1:83923-149386 GCA_007258455.2 Sequoia sempervirens
GAAATTTGAACTTCAAATTATAATTTTTCGGTGCCAAACCACCTAAACTCAAAATTGAATGTTGTTTTGGCTCCAAACTAAAGACGAGCTCTATTTATGGGTGGGTTTCTAATTTTTGGGTAACTTTTTTGGGGACAAGCTCGCATATTACGAAAGGGTGATTCTGTAGCTTTCTGTAACTTGCATGTGTAGTAGAACTTGGGGATTTGAGATCCTCTGCATGTAAGAAGCTCCATTTTTTGAATAATAAAATTATTCTCTTATTTGTGGGTTATTTTCTAAGCCTCAGGCTACGCCCTCATCAAAGATACATAAGACTTGTAGAACTGAAGCCAACACAACTTCAGGAGCAAGATACAGAGGACCTAACGAGATTCACAATCTCACTGCAGGATACAAAGATTTAGAAAAAGATTACAATTTTCTTTTCAACATAACACTTTGTTGACTGAAGCGTTTATAGATCATCTGATTCTATCTTTCCTCTTCACAATGTAGAACTAACTCTATTGGATATTCAATACATTCCACACACTTTCTTTTTTGCACTTGTACACTTCTCCTTCTTGTTGCATCTGAAATCAACTTGCATTTATATCCACCACAACTCTTTAAAACTTCAATTAGGTCTATCAAGAAGAAGATAATCAATGAATAAACAAGTCACCCACCAAAAAAATAATGTGGTCCTATGCTGAAGATAGAGAGGACCAAAAAAATCTTATTGCATTCTCCAATGTGATTCAAAATAATTCACACACTAGCACACATCAACCTAAGTCGGCATCAAGGAAATGTGTAGATGAAACTTTGAAGCACATAACCAGTTGACTCAAAATCATACTTCTAATTGAATTTTCTCAAGGAAATTCTAACCAAGATAGGCCAGTACCCAAATCCAACTTAACACATCTTTAATTACTGACGTGGACCCCCTAACACATGATGCAAGCAAAAGAACAATCCATGTTGGCTAGATATCTACAAATAACCCAGGAATCTAACTCAAGAGCCAATGTAGCACCAATGCAGCCAAATATCAATGTGTGGATCACATGGGGATGTTCCATGAAATTCCAATAACACTTCTATACCCTTTGTTCATACTATCATGCCACTAGAAACCACTACAAACCAAACGGCAATAAAATACTCCATTCAAGAAGAAAAAAACACATAACTAGAAGATATAACATTAACATATTAGCTTACCAACCACTTCATTACATGAAATTAAAACTAAGACACAACACAAAAATTTAGAGCACATTCACTAAACTGCAAGAGCAGAGACATCAATGAAGAGGAATGTGGAACATTTCCTCGACCAATCTAGACAACCAACAACACTACCAACCTTCTGCAATTCACATAACTCTCTTTGGCACCACAGGTGACCTAAAAGATAGAAGTGCAATTTCCATAGAGAACTAACATTGAATCCCAAGCCGCAATACCAAAAATTCAATAGTGGAGGAATGCGGAACATTCTCCCAAAAAAACTTCAATGCAACTTCTTGAACCAGAAATACTTAAGTACCTTGTAGAGGCCAAATCTTTCTTTCAGCAACATCAAGAGAGAGCATAAGACATATTGTAGATATTCAACAACACCTCTCCACTATCATTCATTCTTTTAATCCTCATCTAAATGTATCATAATAAATTCAACTCTATTGTCAGTAATAATGCATAATACAAATTTCTTTGACATGAAATAAGAAATGATATCTCCAATTATGAACTTTTGCATCTCTTCTTTAGATAAGGCATGGCATCCAACATGAACTTCAGAAACTATTCTTTAGATAAGACATGTTACACCCAACCATGAACTTAAACACACATTAGATAAGGCATGACATCCAACCATGAATTCTCAAGTGTTGACATCAATTACAACAACTGCCCACAATCTCAAGTGTTGACATCAATGACAACAATAGTCAATGTTGACATCAATGAAAACAACTGGAAACATCCAAGCCTCATTTAAATGCATTATATAAGCCTTAAGGGATGGTTTTCAAACCATCACACCCTTTCACAAAGGTTTTCTTTTAATAATTATTTAAATAAATAATTATTCTTCCTCTTTTTAAAGAGTGTTTATACATATTCTTTAATAATCTCTCTTTTAACCAAAGGATCATAATATCCTTTATTTTTCTATCTCCCTTTTAATTTTAAAGGGTTATTTCATAGTTTTCTCTTCTTTTGGGGAAAAATTCAAATAACACCATCTCCAAATTATTAATGGTTTAGTTGTTACAGGTTTCATAAAATAAAAATTTGGTGAGAAATGATGATTTCAATGTCCTACTTTACCAAAAAGTGGGACACAGTATTGTGGGTTGACCCTAAAAATGCTTGCAAAGAGGAAAAAAATTAAGGAATCAATGGAGGTTAGTGTTAAATAAGAAATGTTTTAGAGACAAAAATATTGAATTCTATGTCTTTCTCAAGGAGACAAGAACACAAAGTTCTTCCATCAATCCACTTTGAAACAAAAAAATAGGAATAAATTTCAACCCTAGCCTCTAAAGATGGCATTATTGTTAATACAAAAAGAACAAATAAAAGTTAGTTCAAAATTTTCTCAAAATATTTTTTTAAATTAGGTGGGAGGTTACTCAAAAATGATTGATAATATGTTGGAATTTATTCCTATCATATTAACAAAAGAAGATAATAAGAACATGACTAGAGAATTTTCAAATGAGGAAGTAAGGAAGGATGTTTTTCTTTTGACCCTTTTAAATAACTATTCTCAAATAAGGAACTATTCTAGATGGATTCCCTCCATCTTGCTTTTAAATAATACTAGGGCATTTTTTATCAAGATATAATAGTTATTAGTAAAGATTTCTTTAAATCTAGTGCAATTATGAAATAGTTTAATAAGAATTTTATTGTTCTAATTCATAAGAAAAATGACCCTACAAATATGATGAACTATAGGCCTATTAGTCTATGTAATACTATCTACAAAAAAAAAAATCTAAATTAATTGTCAACAAAATACAACCTTTCCTTGATAATCTAGTATCTCAAAATAAAAAAGTTTTATTAAGAGAAGACAAATATTTGATGTAAATATAAATACCCAAAAAATTATCCATTCAATAGACATAAGTAAAAATCAAGGAATGATTCTAAAGTTGGATATTTCAAAAGTATATGATAGGTTAAATTGAAAATTCTTATTAGTTGTTTTAAAGAAGTTTGGATTTCAAGAAAAGAGGATTAATTTGATAGAACAGTGTGTTACTACTCCAAAAATTTCAACCATTATAAATGGAATTTTTATAGGCTTCTTTGGAATTAGAAGGAGATTAAGGAAAGGATATCCTATGTCTCCATATATTTTTATCATGTTGGTAGAGGCTCTTGGAAGAAAATTTTTAAATTAACTTCAAAAAAGTTACAAGACCTGTATAAAACCAACTTGAAGCTTACAACCTTCAACTCATCAACAATTTGTGGATGATAAATTTATTTGGAAAATCCTCTATTCAAGAAGCTAAAATATGGAAGGTGTTAATGACTACGCTCTTGTGTGAGGTTAGCATATTAATTATGAAAATAGCAAAACAAAATTCTTCAACACTAAGATGAAAATACAAGAGAAAATGATGATAGATTTAGGTTGCTCAAAAGAGAATCTACTCATTGCTTATTTAGGATTATCAATGTCAATCAAAAATTTGAAAATATTTTTGGAACATCATTGAAAGGATTAAAAAAAATAGCAAGGTGGAAAGGTAAATTATCAAATCAAATTGAAAAATTTCAATTATTAAAAGTATATCTATAGAGTATTCCAATATATTTATTGTCCCTTTTTTAAATTCATATTTATTTTGCTAATATAATTGAGAAAATCCAATAAAAATTCTAATGGATAGGAATGGAAGAGAAAAAGAAAATGGCTTTGGTCAATTGGAAAACTATTTGTCAACCAAACAATATAGAAGGCCTAGGTTTGAGAAATATTCAACTTTCTAATAAATCATTGATGGCTAAAATGGGATGGAAAGTGATAAAGGATAACAAGGAGTGGTGCATTATAATGAAAGCAAAGTATCTATAAGAAAGAGATTTTATGAGTACTAGTATTCCAAAAGATTCACTGGTATGGAACAATATTTCAAAAACAATAAGCCTCTCAAATAAAAGGTTAAGATGGAAAATGGGTAAAGGTGATAGAATAAAATTTTGGGAAGAATTTTTTTTCTGGTTAGAAAAGGCCATTTACCTTTCTCAAATTAATTTTTTTTAATATATATTTTTATCAATACATGAGGGGATATGTTACTCAACAAGAGTATAATGAAGATGGAAAAACTTTCAAACTCGTATAGTTATGGATAATGATCTTTACAAAATTGTATTCTTTCAAATGACTCCAAAATAGGTGGCACTATTTGGGCTCCTCATTCAACAAGAAATTAGACAACTTCAATAGGGTACATGTTTAAGGTCAAGCCTTATGTGTGACCATTACAAGTCCTTCTTTTGATGGTGATGCAGGAGCATCTGAGTGCATAGATAATCCTGCACAACCAAAAATATTTTAGACTTTATTGCTTGGTTTTGTTTTGATTGTTTTTGGTTGCAGGCACAAATTAATGAAATTCCCAACTCCTCCAGCATAATAGAATTTGGTGATGATTGTGGGAAAATCAATTGTTAATTTGATACATTGTTAAAATTGTTTTTAAAATTGTTGCAAGGTGTTAATTTTCCAAAAAGGAAAATCCCATGCCCAAGCTTGGAGTGGGCATTTAATGTACTTTGTAACTCCATTTTAAAAGGGGGAATTTACATTTTGTTATAAGATTGGGATGCAAGGTGTGGAAGGAGTGGAGAGAGTGGTTTGAGAATATTATAGAACTTGAAAATATTATCTAACTACTATAATGTTGTAATTAGAAATCAAATTATGAATTGTAAAATGAAAATAAATGGAGAGAATGATAGATAGAAGATCAAAACACGCAGGTTGATAACGGAGTTCATCCAATCAGGACTACATCTTTGGGTCTGCTTCTCAAGTAGGATCACTTTATTAATGTTTCCAAGCAATCAAATTGCCTTGTTACAATATCCAAGCTCCAAAACCTACATAAAATTTCTCACAATATCCTCTCAACACTTGAAGACACTCAAAGGCCTTCATGCTTACAATATTCTCCTCCAAAGAATTATTTCTCCAAAATGAACTTCACTAATTCTCCCTGTTACAATTTTCTCCAAGAAAATTCTACTACTTTTACAAGAAAATAAGACCCCCTTTTATACAAATTTATTTTCTAATATGGGCAAAAACCATATTATTTTGCAAATATACCCATATCTCCTAATTAAAACATGTAATTTTGCAAATCTCCCTTATTTGCAAAAATATTTCAAAATCCATTCAAGTAATCCTAACCACCTTTTAAAAATAATGCCTCTTATAATTTGAGTCTTACAAGATAATCCTTGAAATATTCTAAACCCCCTTTTAAATCATAAAATAATTAACCAATTATTTTAAGCTCCATAAAATATCATAATTTGTTGAAATATGAGAAAGGTGGTTAAAGGGGTTAATTTGTTGAAATATAAGTTTGCGGGCTTTATTTCTCTCCTTGTTTTATGGGGAAGGCAAGAGGATTTTAAGGGATAAAATCCCACCAAATCCTCTTTTTTTCTTTTTCTTTTTTAAACCATATGTTTTTTCTTTAACAAATATGGTTTAATCCATATTTATGCCATGTCATATACTCTTTCCACATGTCAATCTCTGGAAGGCCAGTTGTACCAAGTCACCGACTTGCCATGTCAACATTTTGACCAAGTTTAACCACAACTTTGACTGGTCATAACTTTTGCATATGGGCTTTGTTTTTGAAACCGGATATAGTTTCAGAATCAACGCAACAAGCACTACAACTTGGCATCATTTTCGTTTCATTTTGAGATGATCAATTTTTTGCCTTTTTGAACCCCTGATTCACCTATTTGACTGAGCATAACTTTTGCATATAGACTCCTTTTGGGCCCATTCAAGTTGCATCGAGATCGTGTTAGCGAGCTCTATCCACTAATGTTGGTTTCATGAGTTTTTGAGACTATGAAACTTTTAGGTATTCTAGATCCACTTGGATCATTCCTCTCCATTGAGAAGCTTTTGGACCTCCAAAACTCTATTTTTATGTACAATTTGAGCTAGGGAAATGTCTCCCCACTTGCCCAGTATCGTCTTTCCTTCCTACTAAAATTTTGAACATCTAACTCATCACAAACACAAAGAAATATGAGATAGCTTTGTTGATACAATCAACTACATGTTCATCAATATTCACTGTCACATTCATCATCCACATAGAAATAACTAGCAGAATAGCAAGCAACAGTACTGAATACACTGATGTGAAGGAAATAGTATCAACATTCTGGATCTCCTGAACAGGAACATTGTTAGAAAATGAAATATTCAAACCCTCTTTTACCACCTCTGGCTGAAGGCCTGATTCTACTTGCAACTAATCCTCACACTTTATTGTCTATGACACCCTATCATCTTCATGCTTAGTATCACTAGATGTTACAGACATGAGAGTTAAAGCATTGCTTGCATTTACAATCATCTTCATATTCCCTATGTTTACAACAAATCTATCATTCTTCATGTGATGAGATTTTACAATATATTCAATTTTTTCCTTAAACAAATGATACTTGTTATGTTCCCTGTAGAAAATGGCATTTCTGTCATACAAATAAGGACTTCCTAGAACCATCCAACAAATTTCAAGCGGAATAACATCTAAATCTACCTCATCAACAAACTTGGATGTGATTACAAATCGGAGTTTGCATTGCTTTGACACATGTAGTCGGGCATTATCATGCACCCAACCCAATGGATATGGCTTAGGATGAGGAGTTGTTTTCAATCCCAATTTATTAACAACTTGTTCTAAGATAAGATTAACTTGTGACCCACTGTCTATTAGTGTATCAATCTGAGTTTGTTTAGCAATAGACCTTATATGAAACAATTCATTCCTCTTACTTTCAACAGGTACTTCATTACACTTTGATGAAGAAGCATAGGAACTAGGACTGACAAAATAAATATTACCTTTGATACCCACAATTGAGATCTTGGTTTCATCATTAGAACCAGATTCGAGATCCTGCACAATAGCTATGGTCTTCTACTTACCCTTTCGATTCTTGAACCATTTTGGCTTCTGATCAAGATGTAGTTTCCAACATCTTGCATCTTCGTGCCCTTTCTTTTTGCAATGTGAGAAATAAGGCTTCTCATCCTCTTTCCTTACAGTAGTTATTTGTTGTGATTTCTCTTTCCCTTTCTTGCTTCCTTTGTGCTTACTTGAGTTCATCAACATATTGCCATGGCTATTCCTTGAGCTTGTTTCCAAATGGATAGCTTGCACACTAACTTCATCAATGTTAGTTGGATTAAACATAAGTATTATATGTCTCAAACTTTCATGTAATCCACCTATATATTTTAACAAATTTTCTTGTGTGTATAAAGGAATGCCCAAAATTAAAGCCCTCTTCCTAAACTCATGTCCATATTCTTGTACACTATGTCCTTTCTCTTTTCTTAATGATTGCCAGTTCATTACTGTTTTTCACATATGCCCTAATGGATAAAATTGTTTCTTAAGTGCAGCTATAAACTCAAACCAAGAAGAAATAATTTTTCCATAATGACTTAGATCTTCTTGTGTTCTACTCTCCCACCGGATTAAGGCTGTGCCTCCCAGGCAAAGAGTGGCTAATTGGATTTTTTGAGAATCCTCAATAAACTTCTTAATTCTACAATAAACTTCAATTTGTTTTATCCAATTATCAATTTTTTCTGCATCTAGTTCTCCATTATATATTAGCAAATCAAATTTAACATCAAGTTTCAACAAAGGTGAATTAACTTCAGATTTCACAGGTTGTTTCTTTTTGGAAGAGTTAGATGAAGAAGAAGATGAAGATGAAGATGAAGAAGATGAGGAAGATGGGGATGGAGGTTCACAAGGGTCACCACCACAT
This sequence comes from Sequoia sempervirens, assembly GCA_007258455.2. Lineage (NCBI taxonomy): Eukaryota > Viridiplantae > Streptophyta > Pinopsida > Cupressales > Cupressaceae > Sequoia > Sequoia sempervirens. The sequence goes on from VDFB02128799.1 coordinate 91,997, forward strand.
CCTACTCCTTTACCTTTGTCTTCTTTCAACGAGGATTCAGCTTCCTCCTTATTTCTAGCCTTGCTTTCCTTTTTCCTCTATCGCTCTTGCCTCTCTTGGAAAAGAACTTCCACCCTAGCCTTCATTTCGAGAAATGCTCTCTAGAAAGCTTTCTCATCAAGCTCTGTAGGACTTTGTTCAGCTTCCATCTCTGCTTGTGGAAAAGTCCTTCATTTTTTGATCTCAGGATTGAACTCGGTAAGTGCACCTCCTCCTTGCTTCAATTTCAACCTGGTTAGCATTGACTTATGCAATTTCCTGCAAAACGGGCTCTGATACCAATTTGATATGTAATTAGAGTTTACAAAATTAACTTGTAAATTGATTCGAATTACAATTTTTCCCGATCTAGGCAGTATTACATGATTATGCTTCATAACCATTGAAAATGTAATACTAGTTCATTAAACTTTATAGAACTTGAAAATATTATCTAACTACTATAATTTTGTAATTAGAAATCAAACTCTGAATTGTAAAATGAAAAGAAATGGAGAGAACGATAGATAGAAGATACAAGAATAAGATAGAAGATCAGAACATGCAAGTTGATAACGGAGTTCGTCCAATCAAGACTACGTCTCCAGGTCTGCTTCTCAAGTAGGACTACTTTATTAATGTTTCCAAGCAATCAAATTACCTTGTTATAATATCCAAGCACCACAACCTGCATAAAATTTCTCACAATCTCCTCTCAACACTTGAAGACACTCAAAAGGCCTTCGTGCTTACAATATTCTCCTCCAAAGAATTATTTCTCTAAAATGAACTTCATTAATTCTCCCTGTTACAATTTTCTCCAAGAAAATTCTACTACTTTTACAAGAAAATAAGACCCCCTTTTATACAAATTTATTTTCTAATATGGGAAAAAACCATATTATTTTGCAAATATACCCATATCTCCTAATTACAACATGTAGTTTTGCAAATCTCCCTTATTTGCAAAAATATTTCAAAATATGTTCAAGTAATCATAACCACCTTTTAAAAATAACGGCTCTTATAATTTGAGCCTTACAAGATAATCCTTGAAATATTCTAAACCCCCTTTTAAATCATAAAAATATTTAACCAATTATTTTAAGCTCCTTAAAATATCATAATTCGTTGAAATATGAGAAAGGTGGTTAAAGGGGTTAATTTTTTGAAATATAAGTTTATGGGATTTATTTCTCTCCTTGTTTTATGGGGAAGGCAAGAGGATTTTAAGGGATAAAATCCCACCAAATCCTCTCTTCTTCTTTTTTTAATTTTTAAACCATATGTTTTTTCTTTAACAAATATGGTTTAATCCATATTTATGCCATGTAATATACTCTTTCCATGTGTCAATCTCTAGTAGGTTAGTTGTTCCATGTCACCCACTTGGCATGTCAGCATTTTGACCAAGTTTAACCACAACTTTGACTAGTCATAACTTTCGCATACGGACTCCGTTTTCAAAACCGTATATAGTTTTGGAATCAGTGTGATGAGCACTACGACTTGGAGTCATTTTTGTTTCATTTTGAGATGATCAATTTTTTTCCCTTTTGAACCCCTGATTTGCCTATTTGATTGAACCTTTGACTGAGCATAACTTTTGCATACGGGCTCGTTTTGGGCCCGTTCAAGTTGCATCAAGATCGTGTCAGTGAGCTCTATCCAGTGATGTTGGTAGCATAAGATTTTGAGACTATGAAATTTTTAGGTATTCTAGATCCACCTGGATCATTCCTCCCCATTAAGAAGCTTTTAGACCTCCAAAATTCTATTTTTCTGTACAATTTGAGCTATGGAAATGTCGCCCCACTTGCCTAGTATCATCTATCCTTCCTACTAAAATTTTGAACATCTGACTCATCACAAACACAAAGAAATATGAGATAGCTTTATCGATACAATCAACTGCATGTTCATCAATATTCACTGTCACATTCATTATCCACATAGAAATAACTAGTAGAATAGCAAGCAACAGTACTAAATACACTAATGTGAAGGAAATAGTATCAACATTCTAGATCTCCTGAATAGGAACATTGTTAGAAAATGAAATATTCAAACCCTCTTTTACCACCTCTGGCTAAAGGCCCGATTCTGCTTGAAACTGATCCTCACACTATATTGTCTGTGACACCCTATCATCTTTATGCTTAGTATCACTAGTTGTTACAGACATGAGAGTTAAAGCATTTCTTGCATTTACAATCATCTTCATATGCCCTATGTTTACAATAGATCTATCATTCTTCAAGTGATGAGATTTTACATGAATATATTCAATTTTGTCCTTAAACAAATGATACTTGTTATGTTCCCTGTAGAAAATGGCCTTTTTTTCATACAAATAAGACTACCTAGAACCATACCACAAATGTCAAGCAGAATAACATCTAACTCTACCTCATCAACAAACTTGGATGTGATTGCAAATTGGGGTTTACATTGCTTTGACACATGTAGTCGAGCATTATCATGCACCCAACCCAATGGATATGACTTAGGATGAGGAGTTGTTTTCAATCCCAATTTCTTAACAACTTATTCTAAGATAAGATTAACTTGTGACCCACTGTCTATTAGTGTATCAATCTTAGTTTGTTTAGCAGTAGCCCTTATATGAAATAATTCATTCCTCTTACTTTCAACAGGTACTTCATTACACTTTAATGAAGAAGCATAGGAACTAGTACTGACAAAAGGAATATTACCTTTGATACCCACAACTAAGATCTTGGTTTCATCATCAGAACCGGATCCAAGATCCTGCATAATAGTTGTGGTCTTCCGCTTACCCTTTTGGCTTCTGATCAGGATGCACTTTTGAACATTTTGCATCTTTGTGCCCTTTCTTTTTGCAATGTGAAAAATAAGGCTTCTCATCCTCTTTCCTTACAGTAGTTGTTTGTTGTGATTTCTCTTTCCCTTTCTTGCTTCCTTTGTGCTTACTTGAGTTCATCAACATATTGCCATGGCTATTCCTTGAGCTTGTTTCCAAATGGATAGCTTTCACACTAACTTCATCAATGTTAGTTGGATTAAACATAAGTATTATATGTCTCAAACTTTCATGTAATCCACCTATATATTTTAACAAATTTTCTTGTGTGTATAAAGGAATACCCAAAATTAAAGCCCTCTTCCTAAACTCCTGTGTATATTCTTGCACACTATGTCCTTTCTCTTGTCTTAATGATTTCCAGTTCATTATTGCTTTTGCATATGCCCTAATGGATAAAATTGTTTCTTAAGTGCAGATATAAACTCAAACCAAGAAGAAATAATTTTTCCATAACGACTTAGATCTTCTTGTGTTCTACTCTCCCACCAAATTAAGGTTGTGCCTCCCAAGCGAAGAGTGGCTAATTGTATTTTTTGATAATCCTCAATGAACTTCTGAATTCTACAATAAACTTCAATTTGTTTTATCCAATTATCAAGTTTTTTTGCATCTAGTTCTCCATTATATATTGGCAAATCAAATTTAACATCAAGTTTCAACAAAGGTGAATTAACTTCAGATTTCATAGGTTGTTTCTTTTTGGAAGAGTTATACAAAGAAGAAGAAGAAGATGAAGATGAAGAAGATGAGGAAGATGGGGATGGAGGTTCACAAGGGTCACCACCACATCCTACTCCTTTACCTTTGTCTTCTTTCAACGAGGATTCAGCTTCCTCCTTTCTAGCCTTGCTTTCCTTTTTCCTCTATCACTCATGCCTCTCTTGGAAAAGAACTTCCACCATAGCCTTAATTTCGTTAAATTTTTTCTGGAAAGCTTTCTCATCAAGCTCTGTAGGACTTTGTTCAGATGTCATCTCTGCTTGTGGAAAATTCCTTCATTTTCCAATCTTAGGATTGAACTCGGTAAGTGCACCTCCTCCTTGCTTCAATTTCAACCTGGTTAGCATTGACTTATGCAATTTCCTGCAAAATGGGCTCTAATACCAATTTGATCTATAATTAGAGTTTACAAAATTAACTTGTAAATTGATTCGAATTACAATTTTTCCTGATCTAGGCAGTATTGTGTGATTATGCTTCTTAACCATTGAAAATGTAATACTAGTTCATTAAACTTTATAGAACTTGAAAAGATTATCTAACTACTATAATGTTGTAATTAGAAATCAAATTTTGAATTGTAAAATGAAAAGAAATGGAGATAATGATAGATAGAAGATACAAGAATAAGATAGAAGATCAGAACACGCATGTTTATAACGGAGTTCGTCTAATCAAGACTACGTCTTCGGGTTCGCTTCTCAAGTAGGACCACTTTATTAATGTTTCCAAGCAATCGAGTTTCCTTGTTACAATATCCAAGCTCCAAAACCTGCATAAAATTTCTCACAATCTCCTCTCAACACGTGAAGACACTCAAAAGGCCTTTGTGCTTACAATATTCTCCTCCAAAGAATTATTTCTCCAAAATGAACTTCACTAATTCTCCTTGTTACAATTTTCTCCAAGAAAATTCTACTACTTTTACAAGAAAGTAAGACCCCCTTTTATACAATTTTATTTTCTAATATGGGAAAAAACCATATTATTTTGCAAATATACCCATATCTCCTAAATACAACATGTAATTTTTGAAATCTCCCTTATTTGCAAAAATATTTCAAAATCTATTCAAGTAATCCTAACCCCTTTTTAAAAATAATGGCTCTTATAATTTGAGTCTTACAAGATAATCCTTGAAATATTCTAAACCCCCTTTTAAATCATAAAAATATTTAACCAATTATTTTAAGCTCCTTAAAATATCATAATTTGTTGAAATATGAGAAAGGTGGTTAAAGGGTTTAATTTGTTGAAATATAAGTTTACGGGCTTTATTTCTCTCCTTGTTTTATGGGGAAGGCAAGAGGATTTTAAGGGATAAAATCCCACCAAATCCTCTCTTTTTTTTAAATTTTTAAACCATATGTTTTTTCTCTAACAAATATAGTTCAATCCATATTTATGCCATGTCATGTACTCTTTCCACGTGTCAATCTCTGGCCAGCATTTTGACCAAGTTTAACCACAACTTTGACTAGTCATAACTTTCGCATATGGACTTCATTTTCGAAACCAAATATAGTTTTGGAATCAGCATAACGAGCACTACGACTTGGTATCTTTTTATTTTTATTTTGAGACAATCAATTTTTTTTCCTTTTTGAACCCTTGATTTGCCTATTTGACCAAACCTTTGACTGAGCATAACTTTTGCATACGGACTGCTTTTGGGCCCATTCAAGTTGCATCAAGATCGTGTTAGCGAGCTCTATCTAGTGATGTTGGTTTCATGAGATTTTGAGACTGTGAAATTTTTAGGTATTCTGGATCCCCCTGGATCATTAGCAAAGGTTCATGTGTTTTGAATAGATCACCACGTATGAGGTAGTTTGTAACAGAACCTAAAAGTGTTAAAGATTTGTAAACAAATCGTTGAACGTGAGGCTATTTACATGTGAAGAATTAAGGATTTGAAGATTTTTGTTGAGGCTTTGTGAGGCCTTGAAAATTCCAAAGAAGAAAGTTAAAAAAATTGTCATAGTTGTGTATGCAGGTGAATAGGAGGGAGATAATATTACAAAAATATGCTTGGAGGATAGCGTGAAGGAAGATGGTGAGATTGTAGTGGAGGATGAGAAGCAAAAATAAAGTGCAATAATCAAAGAGAAAAATGGTGTTTCAATAGTGGGTGAGTGTCCTTTGGAGGACCTGAAAGTATTGGAAAATGAAAGTAACTAAGCATGAAGGTGAAGAAGATATGGCAGAAAACAATTGTGAGAAAAAGGTTGTAGAGAAAGAGATAATACACAATATTTTTTCATTTTTATGATGAAGATGAGAATGTATTTTATGTAGATGAAAGAGTTGTAGCAAAGGATAATATTGATTCATGTTTTGTTAAACTTGAGAAAAATGATGATTTGCATATTTTGAATAAGTTGGTTCAAACAGAGTTTGCTAGTGGTGTTTAGTATGCAAAATATTTGTTTGGTGTTGCCAAGTTTAGTGTAGGTGCATTTTGGTGGAGTTGGTCAAACTATCGTGGGTTGAATCCCACAAGATTGGAAGAGAGTGTGATTTGAATTTGGTGGAGGTGGTTGGTTTATGTTGGAGCTAATTCTACATTGAAGATGTTGAGTGCAGAGAAGAATCGTTAGAGGAGAAGGATACTTGTTCTAGCTAGGTGCTCAATGAGGAGAAAGAAGAACAAATAGAAGGTACCACTTTTAGTGATGGAGTTTGTTGAATATTGCTTGCAATCTAAAAGTGTGGTATTACCACTCAACTCCATTTTTTGAATCCAAATTTACAAAATTTTCCTACCTCAGATGTCTGACACAGGAGCATCCAAGTGCACAGATAATCCTACACAACCAAAAATATTTTAGACTTTATTGCTTCATTTTGTTTTGATTCTTTTGGTTGAAAGCACAAACTAATGAAATTCTCAACTCCTCTAGCATTATAAATTTGGTTACGGTTGTGGGAAATTAATTGTTAAATTAGTACATTGTTAAAATTGTTGCAAGGTGTTAATTTTCCAAATAGGAAAATCCCACACTAAAGCTTGGAGTGGGCATTTAATGTACTATGTAACTCCATTTTGAAAGGGGGAATTTGTATTTTGTTGCAAGATTGGGATGTAGGGCATTGAAGGAATGGAGAGTGTGTGTTGAGAAAAGAAAGAAATTTTTGAATTTCCATTGAATGCACATGCCAAAAAGAGGAAACCCACACCCAAAAATGGGAATGATGAAGTTGCAGAAGCCTTGACTGGTAGTAGGGAGGAAATCCCATGCCCAAGTTGCTGGGAGCTTTTGGGCAGGAAAATGGATGTAAGAAAGGTGTGAAAATGAGAATTGTTTTGGAGAGGAGGGTATTTGATGTCAAAGGAAGAGTTTTTGTTGCTTTTTGTTGCTCATAGAGAGCAATAATATTATTTTTGTTTGCCTATAGGTGTTTCTCAAAATATATGAAGTTTGTATTTATTTTCCTGTAGGTGGGCGTTGCTAGAATGGCATAGTTTGGAAATTGTGGAAGCCATTGTAATTCATTGTTGTTGTAGGTAGTGAAAATTTAATTTGAAAATCAAAATTACCTCCACAAGTTGGATTTATGTGTAATGGTTTTCTTCTTGAAAGAGGAGTTTTGATGTTGATATTAAAAATGCTCTGAGATAGAGTTTGGTTTGGGATTTGATCCCAGTGGCTTGTCTTAGTCTTCATCTTCAAGATTGTTCCATTTTTATATTTCTTCATGTATTTTGCATCGAGAAATAAAGGATTTATTTTTGGTGTTTTTTTTTTAAATTATGTGTTTTGAAAGTTTGAAGCTTTGTGAGAGGTTTGTGTGAGAATTATCCTACATCAGATGGGTCCCATTATTGCTAGTCAATTGGATCATTTGATAAAATTTATAACCTTGTTTTGGTAAAGTAAGGATATCATCACATTGTTGAGTCTTGTGGGTATATCACTCTCTCTCTAAACACCATGTTGTAAATGTGTTTGATATTGCCAAGAAATTTAATATTGCATTGTAGTGGCATACCATCAACTTTTGTTCCCCATTGTATATTTTTCACTTTAGAGATATTGCTAAATTCAAATGACCATTTCTTAACCATCTAGCACTTTAAACTTAGCTTATAAATATAATGTGATTTACTTTACATTATCAAATTTAGAATGTTGAAATCTAACTTATCTAAGGTTGGGCTTGTGATCTTATTAGATTGAATTTATTTAAAAAGATGTTTTATAATGAATAAACTTCGTTTGAAATGAAAATAAGGAATGACGTTGTGTTAAGATTGATTTTAATGAATTAATAATATGTTAGCATCCCTTGATGAGGAGGCCACCCATGAGTGGGACTAAGATCATCGAGACTATCAAAGTGACTCAAGAGGATTGATAGCTAATTAAATGCAATTGTGAATGAAGGTAATGCTAACCATACTAAAGGTAAACCTTAGGTTAGTATAGATAGTAAGTTATGTGTGTTTAACATCTTGCTAATAGTAATATTTAATAATAAGAAATTGTTCAAAGATAAATTAGGTATAATAAATAAATAATAAACCTAACTCTTATGATTACACTCATTTTTAAGGTAAATTCAAATTAGTATGGTAAATTAAGTAGGACATTATCTATATGAATTATCACCAACTAAAATATGAATTTTGATCATAGTAAAATTAGAGAACAAGTTTGATTATTTATGATTAAGATGTTTTGAATATACATATATTGGACGTATTGATGTTGTAATTAATGTGTAAAAAATAATTATCAATGGGAGAATCTTCAAAAATTTAAATTGAGACTTTTCACTTGAAGTCGTATGTTGTGACCTTGTGTCCTAGTGGGCTAATGTTGTGGTTTAATGTTTCTAAGGTTATCTTTTTATGATAAATGTAGTTTTAATTGTTGGTATAATGTATTTGAAAATCATGTGTTTAAGATGTGTATGTGTTATTGATGAGAGTCCCCTTGGGATTGCAAACTCAAATTTGTAATCATGAGGGATTTTAAATGAGGTTAAAAGGTTATTTTTCTTGGTTTGTGAATGAAAATAGACCCTTAGAGTAAGTACGTATGGGGTTGAGGCATATTGAACAAGTGATCTTGACTTTATACATGATTTGACCCTTCCAAAAACCTCTTGGAAGGAAGTGTTATGATTTTATGCACGGGGAGATGGAATATGGATTTGGCACTAGCCAAGCTCCCCTACATAGGTTTGGATGAGGATTTTTGTGAAGTATATTCATCTTCCTTATATCTCACACATGTGTGAGCACATGGGAAGGATGTGACCTTTTTTAGGGTTTGGTGAGAATAAAAGAGTTAGTTGGAGGCGATGTGTCACTCTCATTGTGTGAGAATGTGGTATGATGCTCCTTGTACTTCTTTCATAGGCTTGAGAAGGGATTCTTGGATTATTCTTTATTTTTATGTTTTGTGTTATAAAAAATTATCTTGGGTATTAGAAGAGAAAGAAGATAGGAGTTTATTGCAATGAAAATTTGACATCAAGTTGAAGATGGCTTAAAGAAGGAGCGAGGTTCTTCATCCCTACAAGATTATGTAGAGAGATACATGTCCTCCCAAATCTATTTTATTATTTGCATAAACATCTTGTGAGTGCTTATTTTTTATGTATAAATTCTTTGTTGCATTGAGTATTGTGAAAATGGTTGTGTTTCATTTTACTTAGTGGGCTGTGTTCTTGGGATAAATGTGAACTTTGGGGAGTTAAGTGGTTTTCCTTGAAGCATGATATTCTTGTTCCATTGTGTGAAATACTCTTGTTGAGATGGATTATTAATGGTTCTCCTAGCTTGAGGATTGGATAGAGCCTCATAAGCCTCAAATATGCCATAATAGTTTCATGGAGAGCATTTCTCCTCCCATTGGCATGTCACTTATTAGAGCTTCTAGTTTTGTTCTTGGAGATGGAAAATAGATTTGTTATATCATCTTGAAGAGCATTTAGTGTAAAATAAAATTGAAGTTAAAGACTTTGTAACTCACTTCTTATTGCTTAAGAAATAGTGTCACTTTCAAGAATGTAATAAAAGAAAAAGGAAGTTATTGTTAAGAAGCATGAATAAATGGAAAGTTGATCTCTATATATTAACTTGAAAATGTCAATATTACTTTCATCCTCATAGTTTCACATTTACACAAAACAAGTGATGTTTTCCTCTATCATTGTCTCTAAATTATTTTTAAGTATAAATTTCCTTCTTTTAAAAAAAGAATACTACAAGGTTGCAATGAAAGAAAAAGAAAAAGAAAAAAAGCTAAAATGCTCTAGGTGTAGCTCATCATAATAAGAAAATAAGACTTTATTATACATGTATAAGTGCTCAAATATTTCCTCAATCACTTAATTATAAGTTAAAAATTTAATTAAATCCATGTACAGGTATATATGAAGGATATACATATATAGAATAAATATATTTATCATTTTATTTCCTTTGTTGAAAATAAATAGATCTAGGGTGAAACAAAGTTATATATATATTATAAACATTATAATATATATCTATAGTTTTAATGTATTTAGATTTCATAAAGAAAACCAAATTAAAATAAAGGAAAGTCATCGTTAGGCAAACGAAGCCTTACTATCAAGTTGAAGCCCAAAGGGGCAACTCCCATGCTATGTCATGGTCTCCATGGAGAGCCCCCAGCCTCAATGAGCATCTTGGCTCCATGGTATGTGATTTACATGAATTTTATTTTATTTTATTTCAAAGAAAAAAAAATTAAGTGTAGATCCTATTCTATCTTTTATATATATAAATATGTAGGTATGTATGTATGTTTTTTTAATAATAAATAGTCTTCTTCCAACAAGAGTATGTATTTATGTATGTTTTTAATAATAAGTAGTCTTATTCCAAAAAGAATATGTGTGTGTATACAAACCCAAATAAAATGGGGGAGAAAGGGAAACTTGTTGGTTTTTACAACAATAAGTAAGGGAAAACTTTTCCTTCATGCTCTCATAAATTCTCCAACCTACAAAAAAAAATGAGGACTAAAATGAAATAAAAATGGGTTAGGATGCTTTCATATGGTTTAGAACATAGAGCACACCCACTTTCCAATTTCATTCAACGATAACCCGAGAGATCTCAATGCAAAGGAGAAAGAGACCTTGCAATATGGTTGTCTTAGGGACTAATTGTAAACTAGTGAGGGGTTCACCACCAAGCTAGGGCTTGAAAAAACAAATGAAATGCAAGATGTAATGTTAAACCCTAATATGATGCAATGCTTTACTAAATGACCTAGGAAAGTATGTAAAACAAAACAGAAAGCTACAGGATGGAATGTATGCACCTGGAAATCTGAAGATGACTAAAGGAGCTCTGAAATGTTGGAAATTTTAACTTTCATGCTGACTAGGACTCATATGCCAAGCTGGGTGAATCAATCCCAGATCTAGGTTTCTATGCAAAAACAAGAATCTAGAAACTGGGTATCTGAATCTGTAAAAACCTGAATTTTGACCTAAACTGGGACTCATACGCCAGAACTAGTGAATCAGTCCAGTTAGGATTTTCTAAAGCTTCAAGGTCTGAAACTAGTCTTCAAGGTCTTCTCTATGCTTCCCAATTGATTTCCAGATCCAAAACCATGATTTACAACTTGTAGAAGTCCTCCAAGTATCTCCAATGCAAGGTGAAAACTGACTTGACTTTAGGCACTTTGACAATTTTCTCCAAACTTTCTCTTCAATATATCTTTAATCTAAACCTACAAATCACACACTAAAGAGAGGGAAAATGTTGTTTTGTTAGTGGATAGGGGTTTGCCTTGGTCAAACCCCATTTTGGTAATCAAACCTTGAAATGAAATGAAATAGGAATGGAGAATGATGAATGAACAAAATGAGATGTTGCAACTCACCAAACTCTAGCAATGAAATTCTAAAAACATATGTGAGATGACTCCAATGGATGTAGACCTTGACTCTTGCTTGAATAGGATAGATCTTGAATGAAATGCTAGCTTGAATCATGAAACCCTACATAATTTTTATCTCAAAAAAAACATGATGCATGAAGAATTTTACATGATGCTTGATGCTTGAAGAATGCTCTAAAATGCTTGATAATCAGCCATTGAATGCTCTTGAATGCTCTTGTAAACAATTGAATTCTCTTTTGAACTCAAACTTTCTATAAGGATGCTCATTCAACTTGCTAGGTGTAAAATGGGAGAAAGAAACTTGTATTTATACTTAATTATGCAAGAATTCCCAAAATTACAACACTACAAGCCGACATCATATCTACAAGGATAAAATCTTGCCAAAATTTTGAATTAATTTTAATTTTAGGCCACATGGGACTCATTCTCCCAAGGTGGTGAATGAGTCCCATTATGCATAATTTATGGGACCAATTTCAAAAATGCTTAGAAAGGTGTAAAATATAGATTGAGGCCCAAAAACCTAGGTAGGACTCATATGCCCAAGGTGGAAAATGAGTCCCAGATCACTAAATCAGGGCCACACAACCTAAAAACACTTGAATTATGGTTGGATGTTGATTTGTGTCAGGAAAGATGCATTAAATGAGGCTTGTGGATGCAAAATAAGGCCAATTAAAGTATAAAGCATCATAATTAATAAATAAAACCCTAGAAAAGTGTGAAAGTGTGTTACAACACTTTACAACACTCCAAATAAGGCACCAATAAGCTCATTTATTTCAAAAGGGCCCAAGACCTAATGTGGATATGTTAGACACATTGCAACACTAAATCAAGGTCATGTTAGAGGGGACCTTTTTTCGTCATTACATCTAACCCCCACTTTAGTGAGAGTAGGAACTTGATTCCAACTCACACTAAAGTAGACCAAATGCACCAATTCTAGTAAGATAGGATGGCCATGATCAAGAGGGGTTCAAATGCACCAATGCTAGTAAGATAGGAGGACCGTGATCAAGAGGGTTGTGCAAGCCCCCAGGACTAAGGTCCTATGGCAAACCAACATAGGCTCAAAAGAACACACATGAAAATGATATAAAGAGCAACAACAAGGCACAAGCATACAATGCCAAAGACATGGAGAGGATAAAAAAATAAAGGAAGGGGTGGATCAAGGTTCGACCATTTTTCCAACATGATGTGGATCAGTTCTAGGTTGTTTTTCCAAAAAATGCTCATTCACTCTGAGGCAATGGAACTCTAGGCTATCTGTTGTGTGAGGAATCCAAGAAGGTGAGACAAATACACACATGGTCAGTATGCACTCACACACACACATGAGTGGCTAAGGGAAATTCATTCCCTCACTCAGCTTCCCATCAAAACCATACCAAAGTTATACCTCCTAATAACTTTGATAAGGCGTCACGCAACAATGAACTTCGAGCTTCATGAGACAAGAAAAAAATTGTATTCTTGAAGCTTATGAACAAACAAGATGGCTCCATAGGCATGCAAAGTGCATTATGCAAGGTGGCCATATAACTGAAAATTCAAAATGCAAAGAACATTCAAAGGAGTCTTGCTTAATTCATATGAGTTCTTAACTTAGGGAACATTGTGCCTAATGTCTCCAAGAGAGGACCAATTAACGAATAAAAGATTCACAACTTAGGGAATGCAGTGCATCGCATCAAGCCACTAAGAGGAATGTAATATGCTAAGATGGATCATGCTCTTGAAGGACATCACACCCAATGTCATCCACAAAGTGAAAGACGCATTGCATAAAGTAAAAATACTGCACCATGAACCATGAAAATGCAAAAGAATAATGTCAATGTATGCCCCAACTTTAAAGAAATTGCTAAACACCATACCGTGAGCAATTACTTTAAAGTAGCAAATGATAGATGCAAAGAATAAAGAAGACATGAGAGCCAACTTGGAAAGCCCTATGCCAAGTCATATGTTTCCAAATAAAGCTATGTCATGCAAAGAAAAGAAATGGGTTGCCCCCAGAATGAAAACACTAAAGGGATCTATGGATTTGGGGTTAGTATGTTCTTGCTACAATGTTTTTATAGAGCTCAAAACTATCATCATTGCACCCCAAATACACATAGAACTGGAAAAATGACACAAAGAGAGAAAAAATAAAGAAAAATCCTTTTGGGTCAACATGGAAGAGAACTAAATGTCTTGACACCTTGCACCATCCCCAAAAGGAAAACAAAATACAAATGAAAAAAATATAGAAAAATCTTTTGGTTCAACATGGAAGAGACATGAATGTCTTGACGCCTTATGTCATCCCCAAAAGGAAAACACAAGACAAAGATAAAGGAAAAGCTTTTTGGTTCAACATGGAAGAGACATAAATGTATCAATGCCTTGTGTCATCCCAAAAATGAAAACACAAGACAAATGAAAAAGGAAAAGATTTTGGGTCAACATGGAAGAGACATGAATGTCTCAACGCCTTGCATCATCCCCAAAAGTAAAACACAAGACAAATGAACAAGATAAAAGGTGAAAATTAAAAGATTTATGACATAGAGAAGAATGAAGGTACAAATAGAGGAATATCACAAAGAGAGAGAGAGATACATCAAACTAAACATCGTGGGGGATCACAATACGCACATGCAATCACAAAAGAAAAAGAAATATTGCAAAGAAACTAGTAAGGCACATGCGAGTCAACCTAAAGCAGGTTGTTTGCATCCCAATTATGTTCATTGTATACCTAAGGGGAAAAACTAGCCAAAGGTACAATAGCAAGTGTCGAACTAGGGCCATCACCAAGTTCAACACTCTTCTTAGGAGAATTGTCGTTTAAGCTCATGGAAGAGGAAAAAAATGTATTCAACTCATTATGCACCTCCTCATTAATTTTAGTAACCTTGTCACCATCATCTAAATTAATCCCAATGGGAGGTCGTATGATAATGTCTAAAGAAGGGTTCAACCCTTTTTGTGATTGCATTATAGGATCTTGTTGTTTCGGTGAAGGGGGAGGCTTGTCATACATTGCTTCATTCAAGTTTGGATCTTGATTTTCTTTGTTAATTTATTCATGTAACTTGCGAGCAAGGGCACAACGTCTACTCCTATGCTCTCTAGCACCACTATTTCTTTTAGTCCAGTTTTCAATTTGCATTTGTGTAGGAGTGGGTTAATCAACAATTTGGAGATGATTTTCTTCCCCAAGGGGAGGAATGGAAGGAGCCACGAGAGGTTGTTCTACCACTTTCTCTTTGACTTTGTAAACTTGTTTTATACTAGGAGGTGTGATGGGATTTTTTTCGTTATCTCTTGGTCTTTTGTAGGAAGTAGGTGAAGTTTTTTTCTTAGGTTGGTCTTGGTTGTTTGGAATTTCTTTAGGCTCAATCATAGGTTGAGACATGTTTCAAAGGGATAATTTTGTTATTTTCTTTGCCTTGAAATTTTGATAGGATTTGAAAAAGAAGTCTTCTCATGGTTTGATAGGTTCTATAGGCTTGGGCCAATAGAAATCTAAGGACAAGTTTCCACGAGAGGACAACGGGTTAAAGCCACTATGATGGATGGTGAAAATTTCATCGTCAAAGGGAAACTTTAAGAATTTATGTATAACCAAAGGGACTTCATTCATGGAGCGAAGCCATGGATAGCCTAGCTTCACACAAAATTGGTCTAACTATGAGATGATGGAGAATGAGATTTCTAATTTTTTCGGTCCTGTTTGTAAAGGAATAGTGATTGATCCCATCATAGGGAAAGAAAAACCATTATGCATCTTGATCCATGCTTTCGGTTTATCATATATATCTTGATAGAGTTCATGCAAAAGTAAGAATTCCTCAGTGATAACATTCTCTCCACATACGGGATCTATTAATATCCCATTAGTGGTCTTGTCATAGATTTAGTCGGTTATGTAAAGAGGACAATCGGGTGCATGTTTAAGTATATCTTGTGAGGAGAAAGCAATATCAAGAGGATTTTTAGTTCAGCCCTTACGAGGAATGGCATCTATCACTCCTACCATGTCATCCATAGGATCATTATCTATAGGATCATGTTGAACATTACCGTTGTTATCATCATCCGTATCAACAATCATCACATCATTCTTTGTAGTTTCATTGGCTTTAACAAATGAAATGTTATGATTAGCCATAGGGTTGGTAAAAATTTGCAAGTTTTGTTTCCTTGATCACTAACACCTCCAATGGAAAGACAACTAGAATCAATGAGGTCTTGCACAAGATGTTTAAGATGCTTACAATGTTTCGTGTCATATCCATTTTGTCAGTGATAATGGTAGTAAGAATTTGGTCTATAGTTTGCAAGTAATTGTTTATTAGGATCAGATTGTTTGACATGAGGCAAGGTAATCATTTTATGTTCTAAGAGTTGTGACATTGTGTTGCGAAAGGTATTGGGTAAGGGATTGAATTTCCTTTTCAGGTCCCCATAGCTAAAGGGTATCACGGTTTTGACAGCAGTTGCTTGGTTATTGACATTCTGAGTTGTTTGTTGAGGGGGGTTGAATTGAAGGAAACCTTTATTCTATTTTCTAAGAGGTTGGGAATTATTTTGGTTTGTGGACTCAAATTTCTCAGTACAGTTAGAGGTGGATTTTGTATCTTGACTACTAACTAAATTTTGATAATCATGGAGCGAAGTACACAAGTGCATGGAGGGAAATTTCACCATGGTAAGATTATCTTGTATCTTACTTTGAAAATCTTTTGAAGGTGAGGATCAAGAACCTTGACATCGATTTGGGAATAAAGTGATTGGCAGTGTGAGATAAAGTCAATAATATTTTCTTCTTCTTTTTGCTTGCATCTCATCAAATCAGCCAAGGTCATCTTAGGAGTCATATGCACTTGGAAATGGTTGAAAAATGCCTCAACAAGTTCATTGAATGAACGAATTGAGTTGTTTGGTAATGAAGAGAACCATTCCAAGGCAGTATCTTTCAAGGACCTAGGGAAAATCTTAGCCAGGAGTTTATCATCAAGGACAAAGTCACTACATAAGGCAGTATAAGCATTAACATGGTTAGAAGGATCTCCCTTTCCCCCATATTTCTCGAATCTAGGCACCTCTACACCTTGTGGCATCAGTGTTTGCAATATCTCCAAGGACAATGGACTGATTTTGACATAATATGTAGGTGGGCCATTTTTATTTTGGTTGATGGTGGAAATTTACTTTTGAAGGGATGAAATGGTTTGGAAGAGTTGATTTATGAGAGGGTCATTGCTTGTGTTATGAGATGGAGGTGAAAAAGGAGGAGGGGTGTATGTGTTTGAGGGAAAAGTGAATGGAATGCTTATAGGTGGTAAAGTGGTAGGAGATATGACGTGTGATGCTGCAAAGACACTAGGGATGCTAGCGGAAATTCCCAAGGAAGGAACCACATTACTAGTTGGTTGCATTGTTGTTCTGACTTGAGGGTTGGTATAGGTAGGAATAGAGGAAATTGTTGTGGGAGGAGGAATTTGATTTCCTCCTTGCCTTGTGACATTGCTTGTGGGTAAAGGGAAACTAGTGGTTGAGGTGAGGTGTTTTCTAAAGATTTGAACTATGTTATTCACAAGGTCAAGTTCATCTTCACTTTCAAGCAATGTGATGAATATTATCTATAGTAGGGATGGCGGTAGTTGAAATGTTGTCATTTTGCACTTGATGTTGTAGGTTTGCTAAGTCTTCATGGATTTGAATTATGTTTTCTTGTGGAACACTAGCAACCATTGTTTCTACATGTGTCACACTACTTGAAGGTAAAGAGTTGTTAAGGATATGGTCCATACCTAGTGTACTAGTGTTAATACTAGGAGTGAAAGAGATAGATAACCCAAGATCCATGATGATTATGCTATCATGGGATGACATGAGTCTTGAACTTCATCTCACTACAGTATTAGTAATAGGACACCAAATACTCATGCAAGGGCTTCTAAATGCAAATGAACGCAAATGCAATATAAGCTAATACAATGAAATGACTATAACAGAAACTCTGTAAGCTAAAACAAAAAGGTATCAATAGCAAATAGGAGCACAGAAACAGAGATTTGAATTCTTAAAAATGCAATGCAAAATCTACAGTAGGACTAATTCGCCTAGAGGGGCGTATGAGTCCCAATGAGGGTTTTTTTCAAAATTTTAAGAAATTTTCAATTGATTTTTATGCTTTTTATGTTGTATGATCTATAACCTAAGTGAAAATGCATATTTTGTATGATTTTAACTTATTTAAGGTGCAAAAATGTGAGCTATATGAACTTTCACTAATGAAAAATTAGAAACCATAGAATTCTAATTAACTAATGCAAACCCTAACACAATGTTAATGCAAGCAAGATCTAGGATGATGATACACTCCAAATCAAAATTATGATGCTGCAAATGTAGGTTCACCAAAATGAAATGAAAGAAAAATGGGTTAGGATGCTTTTGTATGGTTTAGAACATAAAGCACACCCACTTTCCAATTTCATTCAAGGATAACCCTAGAGATCTCAATGCAAAGGAGAAAGACCTTGCAATAGGGTTGTTCTAGGGATTGATTGTAAACTATAGAGGGGTTTTCCACCAAGCTAGGGCTTGGAAAAACAAATGAAATGAAGATGTAATGTTAAACCCTAATATGATGCAACGCTTCACTAAATGACCTAGGATGTTACACCCCAATTGTGTAATTTGAATTTTGGAGATGAATAAATTGTTCTTGTATTTTGTTATTGTTAAATGATATTTGAGCAGCTCCCTTTGAGTTTATTTTTTTGTATTGTGTGTGCATCGGCCTGTGCATCGCCAAGTTTGCTCAACTTTTTTATCAGAGTTTTGATCTGCCACTTTGCGCATCTGCTCTTCGCAGCTTCAGGTATCGACATTCCTTTCAAACCCTGGGAGGCTCCACTATGCTTCCACATGTCGCGGTTACGAGATGCTTTTGTTCCTTGTTCCCTTGAGGCCTCATCGGGCTGCGAAATGCTTCCACGAATTTTTTGTTCCTAAAAGGTGTTAGCGGGCCCCACATCTTGCTACATGGAATCCATTCGCAAATCTTTCAATGTAGGGATGAAATAGCAATCGCGGGCAGCGAAATGCTGCCACACGTCTTTTATGCCCGGCTGATGGAGCATTCCCTCTGATGTGATAAGGTTCTCAGCCCATTCGACACGTGTTGCATTTTCACAAATCCTCGGCAACAATGGGAGAAGGGTTCATGTGGGCAGCGAAAGGCTGCCACATGCCTAACGGCTGATCTGTTATGCGGGAAATAAGCCAGATAAACTAAATATTGCTATTGGTTGCTTCTTGTCATAATCGTTCACAGCAATGGATGACACTTGTCTGATCAAGCCTAGCTGGGACCACCGCCATCATTACGGAGGATGCACTTGTGCCCGAGATGACTGGATGTTATGTTCTAGGTTGATGCTATTGTTAAGGCCTTAGGTATATTCTGATTTAGGCATCATTGCATGAAGATTGCAAGATCTTTTCTCTTGTTATTCTCCGAAGCGGTGGGAAGTTTTCCTACTATATATACTTTCTTTGTTGAGAAGAAAGGGGCCGAAACAAGAGAAAACAAAAATGCTGGTTTTAGTAGAAAATGACGCCAGGCTTCTATTACTGTTTTATTTAATTGCAAAACTCTCAGACGGTGCCAATTGTTTAGCCTTTCTATTATTTTAATGCTAATGATTAAACTATGAACTGTGTTTTATATTGTCTTGACACTTCATTTGAAGAACTTCTATATATGTTGGATGCAAGTTTGCTTACCTAGATCATGTCTAATGACTCTTCTCGGCAGTGAGAATGTATGCAATATTGTTTTATGTCAGTAAATGAATTGTCTATGCTATAATTTCAAGTCTCTGATGTTTTGGAATACAACAACACTATTCAGGCCCTTAAATCTATGATTTATCGTGCCCATCATCAAATCTTGGTGCATCGCCTTAGGTTAGACTTTACTTTATTATATCCGCTTCCTTTTCCCTTTCCAGACCGCATTATAGAAGAAGTCAGCTTCTCTAAAAATCTGGAGGTTACTCAGTTTAGCGCAAAAGGTCCCCCTTAAACTGAGTTTCCCATAAGACTCTGTTACCTTGTCAAATTTTGGCATCAACAATTTGTTCTTTTTCTGGCACACCCAATGGGACCCGAACTTAATGAAATTGCATTGTAGAAGGGTGTATGAGCCATCGACCTGTAACTAGATTCCAAATTGCAGGTAACCCAGGTTTACTAGTACCTCCGCTAGGAACAGTCCAGGTCATAAATTAGCTGGTAACCATTCCATTCCCACCACCCTTTCCTCTCACCATATTGTCGATCGCCAACAGAAACTACATAGCATGGGATGCTGGAAGTCCCCTGGTAGCCTCGGTAGCACCCGCTGTCTGGGGCACTATCCCGATTTCGGCCATGAAAGCTATCCCAAAATTTGCCAGAGACAGCTCAAAAATGCCAGCAGAACATTTGCAAGATGTGGCGGACGTATGTCTGGTACATGGTATTACAGTGCAGAATGTAGCCCTAAGGCTTCTCGCCGTGTCTTTCAAAGGCAAGGCTCTGGATTGGTACCGAATGCTAACTCCTAATTCAATTCGCACTTGCGATGAGCTCGGAGATCTATTCTATGAAAGGTTCTCTAATGATGGAGATCATTCTTCATTATATTATCAATTATCCGTCATAAAACGAGCCCTGGAGGAGTCTCTGACAGACTTCAATGCCCAATTTCATGCAAATTGGCAGAGGATCCCTATTACTATCTGCTCGACTCCTGAGTTGGCATGTATATTTTATCTGAAGTCCATCAATTTTGACATTTTTGTGATGATCAAGTCTTTGGGAGGAGCTACTCTACCAAATTCTTATGGTACTACTATCAAAGCTAAGAATCATTTGATAGATGTAGAAAATTTCCTCTTCGACCTATTATGCCGATATTTCCTGAAATATCGATCTTCGCGCAAGAGGTCGCGTTGACTAGTGCGCCCACAACTACCTAATCAATGTACTCATATGCGGTCACACCTGAAAACGTGGCTTCTACATCAGGATCTTCCAAGGATGAAATAAGAAACCTCATGGAGATGTTGTGAACCATGGCAAATGACATAACGACTCTTAAGCGGAACCAAGCAATGCCTCCGCGGCCCTCATATCAAAACTATCAAGGCGGGCGGTCTACTTATCAGCAAAATCAATATCAGGGTGTGCCTCACACTAATCCACCAACACCGACTGCAAACCAAATGGTGACGGTGCCTTCTCCATTGATGAGCGCATCACCAAGCTCGAGTAGGGAATTAACTGCAGGGCAGAACAACCTTATTGATGACATCAATCTGTGGTGTTTCCCCTGTAGCGATGCGCATATGCCCCAGAACTATCTACGTGGCAACCTACAACAAAAGGTGGCAGAGCAACGCAGCCAAAGCACGGCAACAGAAAATGGAAGTTATGTATATGCCTCACCACAAATGGAGAGCACGGTCCTTACCGCACAAATGCAAGGAATGTCTTTAGAACAAGAATCAGATATTGCTCCTGATCATGCACTTTTCTCCTGGATGGAAGAAGAAGAAACGGTGTTTGCTAATGATGCATTCATATCCAAAACACCGCAGGTGCAATCTGACTATAACACACGCTCAAAGAGGAGATTCACCGGTGAGCCAGTTGTTTCAAATCTGGACTACCCACAACTGAGAGGCATGTCTAATCAAATTCCTAATGCTTCAACCATCCCTTCACCTTCTCAAGCACGAAAGGAGATTATTATAGCAAGAGCCAAGGAGCAGAAATCTCTGAGTTTTCCATCTTTTAATGTGGTGGAGCAATTGAAGAAATCATCTGCTAATGTGTCTTTGTGGGACATTCTAGCTATCCTGGAACAGAAGATGCTACTACAGAAGGTGCTTCAAGAAGAGATCAACCCGGCATCAATAGAGTCGTCTGCTAGTGCAGAGGTTGTTTGTCACATACAGCCAGCAAAGGTTCTTACAAACAATACAAAGGAATCTCTTGCCGAGGATAGAAGTAGGTTGAAACCTCAGCCCTTCTTCTTGACTCTCATTGTAGGAAAGAAGCTATTACACAATGCTATGATTGATTTCGGTGCTAGTACAACAGTTATGCCTAAACAGATAGCTGAATCTTTAGGACTCAGCTACAAACCTATGAAAAGAGGGGTGATGTAGCTTGATGGAAATAAAGTTGAGACTGTAGGTTTCATCAAAGCGCTTCCTTTAACTCTATTTTCCTGCCCTAGTATCACGGTCCTACAGGACACAGTGATCATAGATGTCCCTCCTATGTTCGGTCTTTGTCTATCCCAAGAGTTTACTTCAAAGGTGGATGGATATCTGTCCTTGGATTGGTCACATCTGATACTTAGGACCAAACACGGTGCAAAAATGAAGATATAATCAGAGGCTCTACATTCTGAACATGTGGCGGATGAGGCCTTGATCAATTTTGAAGCAGCGCATACCTCTATCACCAAGCAAGAAATGTATTGCATTGAATTGCTAGAGGAAGAGAAGGTGAGCAGAGATCGGAATGATAAAGAAGATGCTTTGTTGAGTGAACACATAAACAATGATCCTTTTGGCAATTATCATGCTACTGGATTGGGCATGTATGTAATTTATGATGAAGACTAGGTGCTTCCAAGGGTCGCCAAAGAATCTGAAGGTAACCAGGAAAATGAGCTATGGACACTATACTTTGATGGAGCAAGAAGTAAAGTAGGTGTTGGAGCAGGGGTATATCTAATATCCCTGCAAAATAAAAAATGGTTGAGGCCTTTCCACTTTCATTTCGCTTGTTCAAACAATGAGGCTAAATATGAAGGGTTAGTCCAAGGCTTAAGCCTTGTGGAACAAATGGGCATTAAGCAATTAATTATGTTCGGAGATTCTGAACTAGTAGTTAACTAGGTCCGAGGAATTTCTACAGCAAAGAATGTCTGCATGAGATCCTATCGGCACCGAGTCTGGGACCTGATTGAGGGTTTTGAATCTTTCAACATCCAGACCATTCCCCAAAGACAAAATAGCGATGCAGATCGCATGGCTGTGATTGGTGCTCAGTTTAATCCTGTCTCTGACTTGCTTCAGAATGAACATTCAGTACGAGTACTAGTCCAACCAACGATCCTCGAAAATGATCAGAGTTGGCAAGTCTTTGAAAGCGATGAACATATCACCTCATTTATCCAACACTTAGGGGAATTCACCGATCAGCTTCAACCAAATATTGTCGAGGCTTATGAAGGACAAATTATGCAGCTCAAATCTAACAAACTTCTGAAAGGATTGGTTACTCTTGAAAACTTTTTCGATTGTAATGATGCCCGAAATGATAAGCAAAAGTTCATGGCAGACAAAGGTGATTATGAGGACCTTCCGGTCACCGATGGCAAGAATCTCCAAGTTAGAAAAAATGTCCCGCACCATGATAAGGAAAGGCTTATCAATTTCTACAAAAAATATGTAGTGGCCTGGTCCTACGATGATCTGGAGGGTTACGATCCTGGCATCATTTAGCACACTATTGAGCTAATAGAGGGTGTGAAACTAGTCTGACAGAAACAGAGGCCAGTTAACCCTAAAATTGAGGCCCTAATGGCACAGGAGCTAACCAAGCGCATTGAGTCCCGCATTGTCTTCCCAATTAAACATAGTACTTGGGTATCGAATTTGGTCCTAGTCCGAAAGAAGAATGGGGATATCCGCTTGTGTGTGGACTTCTGAGACCTAAATAGAGCATCTTTGAAAGATCACTATATGTTACCTTCTATGGAGTCAATCCTACAAACTATGGCAGGATCAGAAATGTTTTCTCTACTGGATGGTTTCTCTAGCTACAATAAGATCCGTGTTAAAGAAGAGGATCAACACAAACTACATTCACCACAAAGTGGGGAACATTTGCATATGCTAAAATTCCTTTTGGTTTATCCAATGCAAGGGCAACATTCCAGTGGGCGATGGACGTCGCATTTAGTGAACTAATCAATAAGTTTATTATAATCTATTTGGATGACCTTACTGTGTTCTCTAAATCTAAAGATGATCATTTTAATCATTTGGAATTAGTTTTTCAAAAGTGCCAGGAGTTCGGGGTTTCCCTAAATCCAAAAAAATGTGTATTCGGAGTGCCACAAGGTAAGCTATTGGGGCATGTTGTGTCTAGAGAAGGTGTTTCAATTGACCCCGAACGAGTAAAGGCTATCAAAGAACTTCCCCTTCTAGTAAATAAGAAGGGTGTCCAGTCTTTCCTAGGAAAGATCAATTTTGTCAGCAAGTTTATTTTTGATTTCGCAAGAATGATTAGGCCGATCACCCTAATGTTGAAGAAAGATCAAACATTCAAGTGGACAACAAAAGCTCAGGAGACTTTTGAAAGGGTCAAGGAAGCGATTTCCATAGCCCTGATACTGGTTAATCTAGATCAATCCAAAGATTTTATAATGTATGCTTTTAGTAGCAAGTCCAGTATTGCTACTGTTCTAACCCAAAAGGATAATGAAGAAAAGGGTGAACATCTAGTGGCGTTCTATTCCCGGACCCTAAGAGAATATGAGGTGAATTATAATTTCGTCAAAAGATAGGCCTTTGCAATAGTAAAGGGACTTAAAAAGTTCTGCCATCTAATTTCCTACAAGGTTCCAGTATATGTCGCACATTCTAGTGTGCGTGAATACATCATAGAATGGGAGATCACGAAAAAAGGGCTAATTGGATCACCAAGATCCATGAATATGACATTGAAGTCAAGCCTACTAAGACTATTAAAGGAAGAGGACTGTGTGAGTATATGGCATGGAACGAGGAGGTACCTGTCATGGAGGAGCAGCCAGAGCTCGTCTTGATAAATGAATTAGGATCGAAAGGCGGTTGGCTGACTAATAGAATGAGATTCATGCAAACCAAAAAGTATCCGCCAGGCCTCTCGTCCTAAAAAAGGAGGTATTACCAGCTGCAGAATTGTGGATACATGCAAATAGGAGTCCTTTTCAAAATGAATTTCAATGGTGTTCTCCTGCGATGCATTACTTCGGAGCAGGCAAAGAGGATCCTTAACACGTTCCACAATACCGCTGCAGGTGGACATTTCTCCGCCAAAACCACTGCAATTAAAATCATGCGTGCTGGCTATTATTGGCCCACACTTTTCAATGACTCCCACTCTCTAGTAAGGGCTTGTAAAAAATGTCAGTTCTTCGCTAATAGAAGGAAGAATTCTGTAATGCCCCTCTGACCTATAGTGGCAGACAAACCGTTTACGCAATGGGGCCTGGACTTCATCAGAATGATCAACCCGGTTTCTAGTGTCGGACACAAGTGGATTCTAACTGCTACAGACTATTTCACAAGGTGGATGGAGGCTATTCCCCTTAAAGGTGCAACAGAAACTGAGATTGTAGATTTCCTTGAGGAACTGGTGACAAGGTTCGGCCCTCTAAAAACTATCATTTCGAACAACGCCAGAGTATTTCTAGGTGCAAAGGTATGTCACTTTGCATTAAAGAATGGCATATTCCTTAAAACATCATCAAACTATTATCCACAGGGAAATGGTCTAGCAGAGTCAACGAACAAAAGCTTAGTTCGACTCCTTAAAAGGATTGGCTTAGAACACCAAAGGGAATGGCATAAAAACCTTTGAACAGCACTCTGGGCAAACCACATAACTCCTAAGCAAGTCCTTAAAATTTTGCCTTATGAATTGGTATACGGGAAAGAGGCGTTGTTACCTATCTCCATGGAGATTCTGGCAATACAGTTGTTGAAATCTCTTGAGATAGAACAAAATGAAGCCATGGAGGTTCAGCTCGCCAAACTGTTGGAAGTACAAGAAAAAAGGGAGAATTCCCTAATAGCAATGGCAAGCTGTCAATAGGTGGTCAAATGATGGTTTGACAAGAAGGCTTCCGATCAGGGTCTAAAATGCGGAGACTTAGTGCTAAAGTATGATAGCAGGGCTGCAAAGCTAGGTCAGCACGGTAAATTTGACAGCCTATGGGAGGTTCCCTTTAAAATCATCCGGTGCAAGGAACACAACGCTTTTGAATTGGAGAATATGGAACAGGAACCGTTGGGAATCCCAATCAATGGAATTCATCTTAAGCTGTTCCATTAGGCATTAAGCTCTACTTTGTACATATGTAAATAGCGCTTTTATTTTATTTCTGTTTCTTTGGCCAGTCTTTTTCTGAATCAGTTTGTAGTTCTGCGGAATTAACCCATTATTATTGGAGGGTGGAACACCAGAGTTGCTTTACACAAAACACACCATGTGCGGAGAAATAGCATATAAAAGTTGCAAGACCAGAAAAAACTTAAATACAGAATAAAAAGAGCATGGATTTTCTTTAAACGATAGATATCTATTCATATATGTTCTTTCATTACAAAAGTGGCTGAGAAGCCATGTTTCAAAATTTACAAGCATATTGAGCTATTATATATACAATAGCCTTTTTGTTAGGCTTATATACAGCTATGGGCAGGTATTTTGAGCAGTAGGTAGAGAGACAGTTTGAGCAACAGGCAAGGGTTTTTTATCCAAAGGCATGGCTGGCGGCAATTGATGCATTAACTGTAGCATCCACTTCTTCCTCATCCATGGGTTCCTCGGCAGCACTGGCAGCATCATTTGGCACAACCGCCATTGATAGGGGAAACACCAGGTTCTTGAAGTCAATATACCAGTCTACGTCGTAGAAAGGTATCACGTTGTAGCTACGAAATAGGAAGTGTAGGGCCTGAGTAACCCTCTGCTGGTGTTGGTCATAAGTCTGTAGGCGGAATCCGCTGAGGAACGGCAGTCAAATGACAATAGCTTCTTCCTCAATGAAGCAACACAGGTCGCTGGCTAACAGTAGACCTACCCCATAGGCACATGCGCAACGACCTCACCAAGACCATTCAAGTATTTTTTGGGGAAGATTTCTTTAACCAACTTCAAGATAAGTGGTCGGGGAACACTTATGTCCAGCATGGATGCTACAAAGTGGGAGCATATGTCAGTGTTCACCCAATACTTGTCCTCATATTCTAAATAGTCTTTGCCTATAACCCACTTTATGGCTACGAGGACCAAAGAATGCTTGTTCTTAGTCATTATTTTTAGTCTCCTAGTTGAAATCTCCCCTAAGAATGTTGTCTATGACTTATACGAGTTCAGGCAAACTGGGGTATCCATTGCTCTGACACTATCCCTAGGCTTCTGAGCTAATGTCGAATTTGTCTACCACCTAACCTATGAGAAGGCTTGCTTAAGACTCTGCTACTAACCTATCACTTCTCAAATGCTAAGAATATTTTTCTCACTACTTACTTGCCTATTTATAGAAAATTGACAAGACACATGCTAATCCGCTTTGAAAAAACATGATATTATGCTAGTTGCTATCTTGAAAGGTGAGCCTACGTTTGCTCACATTTTTGGGCCAGTTACATCCATGATAGCATGACTCAATGCGTGCTTAATTAAATGGAACTAATTAATTAGCTTTAAAAGGGTGGCACTCATTGGTAGTGAGACGTATGGCCATAGGCTATTGTGTCATCTCTCAAACACATCCCAGAGCCCAAGGCGATATTCATATCTTTTCAGGCTGTGATCGTTTGCTTGGCGTAATCATTCTGGCTGGGATATTAATTGCCAATGCATGCTAACGCAGGGTTAGCAAGCAAATTGTCGGCTCAAGTTCCAAGGAGATCAGAGCGTATCACACAATCACCCAAATGTAATAATGAACTCCAGCTGCCTCAAAATAGCAATCAGTTCATTTTGCACAATTTGCAAGATTAACGTTACATGCCGAATTAAATGCAAAAGGCTTGCTTTCGCCTACCACCTTGAGAAAGGTTGCTATTATTGCATGAAAAGGCTTAATATTTTAGAGTCTTTTCACAAACACCAAGGAGAAGTGCAAAGTTATTTTTTGTTTGTCTATCTAGAGCCGAGCATAGTCACAGCCAACCAGGAACTTGCATAAATCTTCAAAGAAGGAAAATGTCAGAATCTTCAGCTCAGCCAATGCAGGAGGAAATTAGCCAGGAGCTATTTATGACTATTTGTTCTTTAGTAGAGGTATATGTCTATGAGGATGTGGCGTACGCTACACCTGGTATACCCAGCAGGACAAGGAGAGCCTACACAGAGGAGCTGAATAGACCCAAGAAATGGAGAAACCAGAAAAAGGTT
This sequence comes from Sequoia sempervirens, assembly GCA_007258455.2. Classification (NCBI taxonomy): domain Eukaryota; kingdom Viridiplantae; phylum Streptophyta; class Pinopsida; order Cupressales; family Cupressaceae; genus Sequoia; species Sequoia sempervirens. The sequence goes on from VDFB02128799.1 coordinate 119,735, forward strand.
GAAGAAAAATGGGATAATATCTATGACCCAAGGCTCACGAAAAACCCTAATTCCCTCCAAGAGGCAGCTTGTGCAAGGTTATCGGCACCAAAGGCAGACCAATCTACGGCAAGTAGAGTTTGGTACAGTGGCCTCCCTCAATACATGGTCCCACTAGTGCACTATTGCCCAGAAGTGGTTGATGCTGCTATTCAGCGTTATAATCCTGATACCCACTACAATGAAGGCCGCAACTTAAGGGTGCATATCACTCAAGAGGCCATCTGGCACATGCTATGTATCCCGAATCCAAGTAAGAGGAAAGAGAATATCGAGACCTTTCGCCCAAGAAAAGGAGAGAAAATATGGAGGAAGATGAAAACTAGCTCAAAGTTCTTGTTAGAGGAGACTGGTAAGAAAGGCATCTCAGCCACTAAAGCGCCAAGTATTTCATTGTCGTGTGGTACATTTCGTGACGATCTCTAGGACGCCATGTCCATGCTGGCCTTTGTATGTGGCCAAGACTCCGATGAGAAAATAGAGACCTTTCAACTGGGACCAGCAATACAATTTCGCAAGCAACATGAACTCTTCTATTATTATTTTGTTGAGTTTATAGTTGAAGAAATGAAATAGCAAATTGAGAATTATCAGGCGGAGAAAAAATTTAAGTTTTTTTCCTTCCTGGTCCACATGTTTCTGCATCAGAACCTAGATTTCTTCACCTGGTATTTTCCGCTATCAATTTTTGATGAGTAAAATAAAAGGAAGTCAGTATCCACATGGACACCTTTTCTTTCCACATCATACAATTATTATGCATTTGCAGACTATTTCATAGCCCTGGTCTTGAATGATTTGATCAGAGAGGGTGATATTATCCAGCTCGATAAGGAGCAGGCCGAATTTATGCAGAGCTTCACCCATGCTTATGACTAGTTCTTGGGCAAGGATTTTACAATCCTCCGAATGCAGGGCTTTACTAGCAAACCTTTCCTGCTCTCAGCCTACGTCACGGATAGAGTACTCACACTGGAAATGTTCTGACAAGTGTGTATCATTGATTTTACTTTCTGTAGCAGTGAAAAGGTTAAGAAGAAGGGATTCTTCACTTGTCTGAAGAATTTCAAGTCGGTAACTCTACTAAAAAGTAATCGGACCAGTTGTTAGAGGACAAGCTGGCACATCTAGGGTTGGTACTGGTAAATGATAAGTGGGAATACAACCCTTTCGACAACTTTTCAGAGCCACATATGAGAGTTACCCATGTTTCCTGACCATACTAGGAGAAGCGGCGTAACCTGCGAATAAACAAAGATGAGGATTTTGTTGAATTAGCGCAAATCCCTACACCGGACACTAGAGGCCCATGGCACAAGTTCTACTTTCTTGTGGTTGTGGCCCAAGATAATGTCCCCATGGAGTGTGGCATGTACAATAGGTTAAAGAAGGATGAGGAATGGAGTGAGAAAAAAATAAAGGCTTTCTGAAAATATTGCCAGGAAATAGCACAGTTGGATGCTCCTTACAATCAACTAAGGGATGACCAAGAATTTGAAAGATGGTGGAAGGAGGTCCATCCCAGCCCAAGCTTTAGTATTAATAGGAGCAAAGAGGGGGAGGAATCCGAGGAGCAGGAAGAGGAAGCAGCGACATCGGCTTCCTCTGCGCAAAAGGAGGTCTCTAGGCAGCCTGCCTATGTGGCCACGAACGTACATTTTAATATATCAAGGGGCTCGCATACACTCACTTGGGCTGCTAAACTAGCCAGGCTATTACTTCAGCATAAGGAGATGACTACCGAAGCTAGTGAGATTCCACCTGTGAAACGGAAACGTATTATCGGAGAGGGTTCACAAGAACCCACCGGAGGAGGAGTACTCACTACTACTCAGGAGCCGGAGGTTGCGGCGGAGCCTCTGATGTTTCTGGAGATGCCAACAACTAGTCAACAGGTACAATTCGCTCCTTCTTCTCTTGCATCTCATTCCTTAGTATCTGCCCCTGCCCCTTTGCCGACCGCTACCAAAGATATCGACCCTCTACTCTCTGCTTTTAGTCTGACATATCCAATTGGATTCGCCCAGTTTTCACAGGACCACCCACTCATAATTACTCATCTGCATATGCTTACGCCTGCCACTATCGCTCAAACCTTCCTCACCCCGCTTTCAAAAAATTTTCCCCTTGTGAGTGCCCATTCTTTCTTAGCTATGATTACAGATCCTCTTCCATTGCAATAGGCTAACACCCCGTTAACAACTCCCCCCTCCCCGCTGATGAGTCTTACAGCTAATTCCTCAGTCTAGTCATTACAAATTACTAGCCCTACTGTTGGTTCTCAAACCAAACTATGGAACGTGCCTCATTTCACTCCACAAACTGTCACTCTCCAAAAGAAACAAATGTCTATGCTTATGAGGGTTAACTATCCCTATGCCCTGCCTTCTTATGCTCCTTTTGTAAGTGGACTAGTTTCATCACCAGCCGAATTCATAGCACAGATAGATTGTGGAAGGGAGGCATGCGCGAATAGAATGAGGAAACGCAAGGCAAAGGATGATAGTGTTTCTGCCAAGCCAAGAGTACAAGCTCTGTAAGATGAGGCCCAACAAGAATTAAAGTTCGTAACCATGTACCTAAGGGTAAGCAAGCCTCAGGGAGAGATGCAACAAGAAGACTATGAGATATATGCGGTCAGACTCGACATAAAGGTAGCTTGACCACAGGATAAAGTTGAAATCATGGAGGAAACGCAGCGGGTAGTCACTTCCGACTTCCTCAAAACTGGTCGCCAGCTAAAAAAGAAAGATGAGCAGCTCAAGGCAGCCAGGGAAAGGGTTAGTTTTCTGGAAAGGAAGGAGAAATCCTTGGAGGCAGATATTTCCCACATGACCGAAAGGATGTTGATAGCAGAGGATGAGAGAAACAGGCTTCAAAGCGAAATTGCAAAGATTCAGGTTGCTGACCCTAACATAATAAAAGAACTACAAAGCAAGAACCAGGAAGCACAACAAAATCTACAAATTAAAGATGAAGAGATAGAGCACCTCCGCTTTGAGCATACTCAGGGGATGGCACAAAAGGGGGAAGAGTTGGAGCGCCGACAATCTCAATATGAGCAAAGAATGCATGAGAAAGAGGCTGAATTTAAAGGCATAAAGGCTCAAATAGAGGAAGAGCTCCGAGAGACAAAGGCTTCTCTAGAAGAACACTTAGAAAATCACTCTCGAGCCGAGTAGACTTGGAATAAAGAAATGAGTAACTATGCGGAGTAGCTGGCGTCCAAGAAAAGGAAAAAGGAAGAATTGGCTGAGGCCATTATTTCAAGAGACGCAGAGATTACTTCGCTTAAAACCTCTCTCCTACCTTCCCCTACCCAACCTGATATCATTCCGCTGGTTAGGCAATTATACATTTCTCATTGCGAGAAAATTAAAACCTTTTTCCTAACACTGCAGCCTACCCTCCAATTTATCGACAAGGCATCAAGGCTCAGCCAGGAGGCCCATGATACGATTGAGCAGTTCCCACGATTCATCCTAGAGAGGGTTCCTGAGGTGAAAGACTTGCTCAACAAGCTATACTCCTTCTCTGATGAGCACCTTGCCAGAGCGGGTATTGAAGATCGGGACACTGCTGCTCAAATGGCAAACAAATTTATCCATTTTCACTCCGCTTTCCAGTGCACTAAGGCAGCAGTGGCTATTCTAAGTAGGACACTAGATAGCATACGAGGATGTTTCTCTGAGTTAGGTAGGATGGGACTGTCATCTCCGTTCCTCAAGGATGGCTCTATTGCCATAATTGCGCAGATTATGACAATTATTGAAGAGAAGGAAGGTGACCCGAAGGCTTTCAGGGAGTTCAGCCATCCTCCAACGGTAGCTGACATTGAGGTAGTCATTCATCCGCTCTCACAGCTGCTATTTCATATACAAGCAGGGGCCAGTTTACCTGATGTGCTGCCTCACAAAGAAACTATTGATCTACGTGGAGCATAGGAGAATTTACACAACATAGTGAAGCCGTCCAAAGATGAATGGTCGCCTTTGCAGGCGGCTCTTTCCCATCTCTGACTCTATTAGCCCTATGGATAAGGCTTTGGTTTGGAGAACTAGAGAAATTTTGGGTTCTTCGTTCCTTAGTCGAAACGCCCCTATTACTCGCCAAAAGTTGTTAAATGATATTTGAGCAGCTCCCTTCAGGTTTATCTTTTTGTATTGTGTGTTCCCCGGCTTGTGCATCTCCGAGTTTGCTCAGCTTTTTTATCAAAGTTTTGATCTGTCACTTTACGCATCTACTCTTCATAGCTTCGGGTATCAACATTCCTTTCAGATCCTAGGAGGCTCCATTGTGCTTCCACGTGTCGCGATTACGGGATGTTTTTATTCCTTGTTCCATTGAGGCCTCATCAGGCTGCGAAATGCTTCCACAAATTTTTCATTCCTAAAAGGTATTGGTGGGCCCCACATCTTGCTATGTGGCATCCGTTCACAAATCTTTCAACGCAAGGATGAAATAGCAACCGCGGGTAGCGAAATGATGCCATGCATCTTTTACACTCGGCTGATGGAGTGTTCCCTCCATTGTGATAAGGTTCTCAACCCATTCGACACATGTTGCATTTTCACAAATCCTCGGTAGCGATGGGAGAAGGGTTCATGCAGGCAACGAAAGGCTGCCACATGCCTAACGGCTGATCTGTTATGCGAGCAATAAGCCAGATGAACTAAATAATGCTATTGGTTGCTTCTTGTCATAATCGTTCGTAGCAATGGATGAAACTTGTCTGATCAAGCCTAGCTGGGACCACCGCCATCATTACGAAGGATGCACCTGTGCCCGGGATGACTGGATGTTGTGTTCCGGCTCGATGCTATTGTAACGGCCTTGGGTATATTCTGATTCAGCCATCATTGCATGAAGATTGTGAGATTTTTTCTCTTGCTATTCTCTGAAGCAATGGGAGGTTTTCCTACTATATATATTTTTTCTGTTGAAAAGAAAGGGGTCAGAACAGGAGAAAAAAAATGCTGGTTTTAGTAGAAAAGGATGCCAAGCCTCTATTACTGCTTTATTTAATTGCAAAACTCTCAGACTGTTCCAATTGTTCGACCTTTCTGTTATTTTAATGCTATTGATTAAACTATGAACTGTGCTTTATATTGTCTTGACACTTCATTTGAAGAACTTCTATATATGTTGGATGCAAGTTTGCTTACCTAGATCATGTCTAACGACTCTTCTCGGTAGTGAGAATGTATGCAATATTGTTTTATGTCAGTAAATGAATTGTCTAAGCTATAATTTCAAGTCTCTGATGTTTTGGAATACAACACTATTCAGGCCCTTAAATCTATGATTTATCATGCCCATCATCAAATCTTGGCTCATCACCTTAGGTTAGACTTTACTTTATTATATCTACTTCCTTTTCCCTTTCCAGACCCCATTATAGAAGAATTTGGCTTCTCTAAAAATCTGGAGGTTACTCAGTTTAGCGCAAAAGGTCCTCCTTAAACTGAGTTTCCCATAAGACTCTGTTACCTCGTCAAATTTTGGCGTCAACAGTTATCAATACAAATGTTATCTCATTTGATGTTATCTCACTTGATGTTATCTCTTGGAAAAGTACTACATATATGTGAATGGATGGTTATTGAATTTTTATTCTAACTTTGGAGATGTTTTACGTATACTGCATATGTTGTGAGCTGGTGCAGGAGCACCATTAAAGGAGTTTTGTCCATTCAAAGTTTTGAAATCTAGACTTTAGAAATCGAGAGTTTTTGTATTTGAATAAGGTCATTAATACCATTTGGGGATGTAATAGGTCATTTTTGGTAACATTAGGTGTCTAGTCGGGTAGATAATTTGACATTTGCAAAAATGATATTTTTGACAAAGTTGCCAAATACTAAATTGTGAAAGTTGCTTTTTAAGGGGATATGAACGGTCACAAGACTTTAGGAGTTAGTTTTGGAAGTTGTAGTAGTTATTTTGGATTAAAAACAATATAAGATGTTGTAAAATCTCGAATGGAGGTGGATTTTTTAAATTTGGAAACAAACTAAATAAGCATACCCCTGATTTTTGTGATTTTTTTATGTGTTTTCTCTTCTAAATTGAGACTGTATGACCAGTACAGTGAACTTGTGCATCTAATTCCTTGGAATAGTGTTGCGTATTGATTTAACCTTACTTTGATCTTGATTTGAGGGCTTAACAATCAATTTTGAGCATTTGTAGGAGACTTTTCTCAAACCGGCCTGAACAGGGGATTTTTGTGTTTTGAAGGACTCAAGATGAAATAAACCCATTCCACCTACTTTCAATGATTTTCCTTGATGGAATGGGTGTTTAATAACTATTCTTTGAATGTGTATGAAGTTTGGGAGTGCAGGGGAGGTCTGGAAGTGAATTGGGTGTGAAGCCCTATGAGAAGTTTTTGAGTTTTCCATACAAAAAGAGAGGTTTTAGAAGGTGAAATTGAGAATTTGTCTTGGGAAGTATGATTTCAAGTTGAATTAAGCTTGTGTAGGGTATTTTAAACTTTTTTGAGCAACTGATGGGTTGTGGGTCGATTGGGAAGTGTTATTTTCAATAAACCCCTAGGGTTTAGGCTAAAAAGGAGGGTTTTATATTTCACCCATTGTACGTTGGTATGTCTAAGTTTTGATTGTGGATTTTAAAGTTTCTCTACATTATAATTTCTTCCCCAAGATTTTCTAGAGATTGGATAAGTCTAGATAGTAGTCCCTTTATAAAAGAGGGCTAATTTCAACCCTAAAAAGTGAGAAAATCTAGTTTAGAGCAGTTTGTTGCAAAAGAGTTGTTGGTGATTGTTTGATATGATGAATGGATCTGAAATGGGTCCTTGAATTTGATCAGGTTGAGAATTGAAAGAAGGTGGTTGAGAACTTATACCCAATTTAGTGGGTTTGGTGTGTTATAAGAAGACTGAGTGAACTTGCTAAATGAAGAGGTTTTGGTGAAACTATAAATTGACCATTGTTGTTCTAGTTTGGAATTGTGTTTTTGTGTGTTGTAGGCCTCCCCCTATTGCATCAAAGTGGTATTAGAGCAAGGAGGTAGTTCCTTGAAGACGAAAGTTGCAGTTTGGAAGGTGAAAAGACAAGTTGGGAAAGATGCCTCCAAAGGCCAGTGCAATGGCAAAGGAAATAAAAGAATTGAAAGAGCTTTTGGAACAAAAGGATAGGATCTATAGAGAGTCACAAGAAGCCATCATAGCTAGGGTGGAAGCCTTGGAGAAGAACCAAAGAAGAGGAATGTTGAAGGAAGACCAGAGTGATAAGGAAGATGAAGGAGAAGAAAGAAATCCTCCAGTCTAGAATGATGAAGATGATTTAGATCCTGATGAAAGAAGAATGATGATGTTGAAGGCATTAAAGGGTGACAACACTCCAAAATTGAAGGTTGAGGTACCCATGTATGGAGGTAAGATGGATGTTGAAGAGGTTTTGACATGGATTGATTCCTTAGATAACTTTTTTGAATTTGAAGACATTGAGGATAGCAAGAAGGTTAAGTATGCAAAGACAAACTTGAAAGGACCAACTCTCACATCGTGGAATTTTTTCCAAGAGGATAGAGTCAAGAAAGGTAATCCTAAAATATGTTCTTGGGATAGGATGGTAGCAAAAGTTAAGGCTCAATTTTTACCAGCAGACTATGCTATTCAAACTTTTATGAAATTGCAAGAATTAAAGCAAAGGGAGATGGTTGTAATGTATTATACTAAATAATTCCATAGATTATGCATAAGTTCAGGTCACCATGAAGATGAAATTGAAAGAGTAGCCAGATATTTAAGTGGCTTAAGTTTGAATATGAGAGATGAAATCAATTTGAACCCTCCTAAGACAGTAGAAGAATGTTTCCAAATGGCAGTAAGGGCAAAAGATAGGATCAAAAGAAGACATGAAAGGAAAGGAAGAGGGAGAGGTAACATGAATAGAGGTAGAGGCACAAGGCAGATCACTAAAGAACAAGATAGTGGAAGAAAGAACAAGGAACAAGCACCAGAACCAAGAGGAGGATGGAGAGGTGGAAGGACAAGTTTTAGATCAAGGAGGAATTACACTGAGTTTACTGACAGATTTTATAAATGTGGCAAGTATGGTCACCCATTCTTCAAGTGTCCAGAGGAGTTTGGATCAACTTTAAGTGGAGGAGAAAATAAGAATGAAAGAAGAGCACAAATTTTCCATGAGGAGGAGGCGGAAAGTTCAAATTCAAACACTCTACAAGCAACTCTTGAATTTGCTGAAATGTTGATGATGACGAAACAAATCTTGAAGACCACACAGGAGGAAGAGTTTCTACAAAGGAGACAATTGTTTAGAATAGTCTCTAAATGCAGAAACAAGGTATGTAAAATCATTGTGGATTCAGGTTGTACAAATAATATTGTGTCCAGTGAGATGGTAGGAAAGTTATGTTTGAAAAGGAACCTAGAGCAAGGCCTTATAGAATGTCATGGGTTAGTGAAAATCAGTCTTTGGTGGTGACTGAGAAAGCAAGAGTTGAATTTTAGATAGGTCCATATAGAGATGAAGTTCTTTGTGATATCCTACCCATGAGTTGTTGTCATCTTTTGTTAGGAAGGCCCTGGCAGTTTAACAGGTTAGCCTTGTATAATGGAAGACAAAATACCTACATCATTGAGAAGGATGGAGGAGAATTCATGTTAACCCCATTGGTTGAAGTTCTAGAAGAATATGGTAAAATTATAATGCTAGGGAAAAAGGAGCATATGAATGTTGATAAGGGAAAGAATTCAGATTTGACAGCCCATACAAGGTGTGATGAAGATGAGATAGTAGGGAGAGAGCATGATAATGACTTGCAGTCAGATGTTGAGTATAGGAGTGCTTTTGTGTGGAAAAAGAAGGATAAAAAGAATGAGTTTCAAACTAATAAAGTAGAAGGTAAGGGTGAAAGACCTTTGGAAAGGCATGTGAAGGGTGAATGCATCATGGTGGGGGAAATCAAGTTCCCTATAACAGAGAGTAATGCAAAGGGACAATTAAGGGATTCTATGACAAAGGTCAGAGACAATGGGAAGATAGTGACTAAGTGGACAATGGTTTGTGATAGGAAAAGGATAGTGAATAATGGTGTTGAAAAAGCAGGTAGAGAAAGGACAAGAAATAATGATGAGGATGTGACAGAGGATAGTATTGGGCTTAGGATAGAGGACACAACAAGGACAGATCTAACAGGGATAATAAAGGATAAGAGCACAATAGGTAAGGGGACTGACAGTGAAAAAGATACAGGAGACATTAAGAAGAGTGCAGAAAACATGAGTATAGGACAATGGCACAAGAAAATAGATGAAAAACAAGTGAAGGCAGCTAGTGAAGATGTGAGTACAGATGCAAAGGAAGATGAAATGACCGTGTTTGAGATTGGAAAAGGTAAGAGACACCCCACAGTGTTATGTGACAATGAGAATCCAGTTACAAAAGAAGACAAGGACAACATGAAGCAATATGAACCTAATGGGAGAATGAAAGGGAGACAAAGGCATGAAGGATACAAAGGAGGACATGTTGCATTGCTCTTTCCAAGAGACTTGGAAAAGCTTCAAGTTGGGGTGTATGGTGCAGGAGCACCATTAAAGGAGTTTTGTCCATTCAAAGTTTTGAAATCTAGACTTTAGAAATCAGGAGTTTTTGTATTTGAATAAGGTCATTAAGACTATTTGGGGATGTAATAGGTCATTTGTGGTAACATTAGGTGTCTAGTGGGGTAGATAATTTGACATTTGCAAAAATGATATTTTTGACAAAGTTGTCAAATACTAAATTGTGAAAGTTGCTTTTTAAGGGGATATGAACGGTCACAAGACTTTAGGAGTCAATTTTGGAAGTTGTAGCAGTTAGTTTGGATTAAAAACAATATAATATTTTGTAAAATCTAGAATGGAGGTGGATTTTTTGAATTTGGAAACAAACTAAATAAGCATACCCCTGATTTTTGTGATTTTTTTTTGTGTTTTCTCTTCTTAACTGAGACTATACGACCCGTACAGTGAACTTGTGCATCTAATTCCTTGGAATAGTGTTGTGTATTGATTTAACCTTACTTTGATCTTGATTTGAGGGCTTAGCAATCAATTTTGAGCATTTTTAGGAGACTTTTCTCAGACCAGCCTAAACAAGGGATTTTTGTGTTTTGAAGGACTCAAGATGAAATAAACCCATTCCACCTACTTTCAATGATGTTCCTCAGTGGAATGGGTGTTTACTAACTATTATTTGAATGTGTATGATGTTTGGGAGTGCAAGGGAGGTCTGGAAGTGAATTAGGTGTGAAGCCCTATGAGAAGTTTTTGAGTTTTCCATACAAAAAGAGAGGTTTTAGAAGGTGAAATTGAGAATTTGTCTTGGGAAGTATGATTTAAAGTTGAATTAAGCTTTTGTAGGGTATTTTAAACATTTTTAGCAATTGATAGGTTGTGGGTCGATTGGGAAGTGTTATTTTCAATAAACCGCTAGGGTTTAGGCTAAAAGGAGGGTTTTATGTTTCACCCACTATACGGTGGTATGTCTGAGTTTTGATTGTGTATTTTAAAGTTTCTCCACATTAAAATTTATTCCCTGAGATTTGGTATAGATTGGATAAGTCTAGATAGTGGTCCCTTTATAAAAGAGAGCTAATTTCAGCCCTAAAAAGTAAGAAAATCTAGTTTTGAGCAATTTGTTGCAAAAGAGTTGTTGGTGATTGTTTGATATGATGAATGGCTCTACAATGCATCCCTGAATTTGATTAGGTTGAGAAATGAAAGAAGGTAGTTGAGAATTTATACCCGATTTAGTGGGTTTGGAGTGCTACAAGAAGACAGAGTGAACTTGCTAAATGAAGAGGTTTTGGTGAAACTGTCAATTGACCATTGTTGTTCTAGTTTGGAATTGTGTGCTTGTGTGTTGCAGGCCTCCCCCTATTGCATCATGAACAACTGACTATTGTGAACATGTGTTAGTGGATGCAGGTATATGTTCCATTCCTCCAAGCCAAGGGGAAGTATCACTCAAGAGAAGATCTTGGTCAGGTAACCGATAAAAGTAAACTATCTAAGCATACACACACCACAGTAGAATGATTGAGTTGAGTCAATTTTTGGGAAGCTGGTAAGTCATCCTAGTTGATGTGTCTGCATTGGAAGAGTCTTGTTTACTAGTGAATGCATTATTGGGTGATGTTTATCTATTTGAGCTTTTGAGATCTTTCTTATACTATTACGATTATATTGATAAGAGGGACGTACGTGGAGTATGTGTATATATATGCACATACATGTCAACGGGATCTATTGACATGTATACGCAAATGTATAGATGTGCCACACGTAAATACTTATCAATATGGTGGTAATTGTGAATGGCTATATATGAATCGAATGTCAACACATATATGTATAGTATATACACATATCCATATGTGTATATGTATCGATACATGTGTACGTTGGCGAATGGACACACCCATATGAATGTATCGATATAGATATACATACATATATGTGTACGTAGAGGCATATACTTATATACATATATATATATATATGCATATGTATACATTTGATATATTGTGTTTATTATGTGTAAATACTATCTTTCCTATACTTATATATATATATTGAATGTATACTTACATTGATGGCTTATGATATATATATATATATGTAAATATATATTTAACATACTTGATTTTTCTTGGGATTGACTATCATTTATCATGATAGGGGCTGATTATTAGAGGTCAAATTTAGTTGTTGAAGACTGTGTTTATAGAAGCCGAGTTTCTCTCTTGTTTTCACGCTTTATGGAACACATATTTCATTTAAAGCTTGTTGCCTTATGTTGATGCAAGACATAGACTTAGGAAATGCCTATGGTGAAGATTATCTTTAACTTGGTAAACTTAAACTACCATGTTTTTATACTTGAACTAGCATCTGTTGAAACATGAGAAATAGTCGACTTTTTCAAAGAGGGTATATATATAAATTGACTCATCCCCAGATTAAGTCAATGAATGCATGGTGTTGCAAGCTAGTAATTGAATGTTTCTACTTGCAAGGAAATCACACCAACATTGAGAGGAGTGTGGAAGCTTTAGCACCACCTCTAGAAACCTGTTTACTATAGATGTCTATTGATGGAGATAATTCGAATTATCCATGTGCAAATTTGAATAAGTCTCTATTTTTTGTCAATCTAGCAAGTCAATTTGTAGATGTTTTGTTGAGTATGAGCTTACATAGTCACCACCCTTTCGTTTTGATATGTGTGTGCTTGTGCATGGTGTTTTATGTCCATATCCATGTTGAAATTGTAGGCAGAGTTGTTACCAGTCTACTATATAAATAGAGGAGTAAGTTCATATGTTTGGTCGCATTCCTTAAACAAGTTTATGCATTCTTCTTGCAAAATTTTATGCTACATTATTCCCAGCTTATTTCTAGTTTACTTGTGTGTGAGAGAGAGAGAATTCTATCATATTGAGAGAAACAGTTGCTATGTGAGTGAATCAATCTATCAACTTGAGAGTTTGAAGTTCATTGTGGTGTTTCTTGAGAAGCTATTACCAATCTTGTTGTTGTTTGGGAGAGGCTGCATAGTTGTCAATTGATTGGATAAGCGATAACAGGCATGAGGATATTCTTCTTTATTATTTTGAATTATGATTGAATTGTTCTCCATGTATGCTTGAAATGTCTTTTCCAAGTACTTGCATTTAGAGAATTTAGGATGTCATTGAAAAGGGAATAGAAGCTTTGCTGTTGCTTTTATGAAGTTCTTGTAAGTACTCCATAATAGGAGATTGGTGTTTATCATAGTTATTATATACTAGATATGAATTAACATGAGTGGCACATGTGATATAATTAGCTAAGTCATTGATTTAACGAGAATAGCTTGTGTTTACTCCTAGGATTATTTATCTAGTATGGGAAGGAGCTTGTGTACTTACTTGTTAAGTAGGTTTATTCCAAGTAGGTTAAAAATGGTGATAGGTTATCTCTGGGATGATAGATTATCCATTGAAGGAAATACCCATGCGTAGTTTAAGATGGCCTTAAGTCAAATCAGCCCTGAGTAGTGTATGTGATAGATGACCTTTTTTTGGTTTACTATTCAGAATACTTTGGCCAAAGTAGTGTGATGACCTTTGGCTCCACTGTTAGTTCATTGTGATCCAGTATTACATACTAGTTCAAGATTTTGGGATTAGAAGTTCTAGTTATGTAGGACACAACACTATGCTCAATTGGTTGTCATTATCGGTTACTCTACCAATCTCTTCATCAAAGGGAAGGGCCATCTATCGAATGATAGATGTGCGGGGGACCACATTAAGATTCTGAGGTTGGTGGAAAAGCGCTTGATTGATGCTTCTCCTCCACAATAGGCGACAGAAGAACCAAGATTTGAAAGTACGGATCCTAGACCATCTTACAACTATTTGTTCCAAAGCTCATTGAGCTATGTATGTAAATGTATGCATTCTTGTATTGATGTAACTTATAAAACTATTGTAATGAAATGGAATTTTGGTTGTATTATGTTATGCATCTTTGTTTGTATATTCTCAATAAATAAAAAATAAAAAAAATTATTGCAATGGCTTGTTTCATAGTTTATTTACTCGAAAGGTGAAAACTTAGAAATTTTTACTTCATTGAAGGGTTAGTATGTTACATATGAAAGTATATAAAACAAAATAGAAAGCTACAAGATGGAATGTATGCACTTGGAAATCTGAAGATGACTAGAAAGAGCTCTGAAATGTTGGAAATTCTAACTTTAATGCTAACTGGGACTCATACGCCAAGTTGGGAAAATCAGTCCTAGGTCTGGGTTTTTGTGCAGAAACAAGAATCTGGCAAATGGGTATTTGAATCAGTAAAAACTTGAAATTTGACCTAAACTGGGACTCATATGCTAAAACTGGTGAATCAGTCCAATTAGGTTTTTCTAAAGCTTTAAGGTCTAAATTTGGTCTTCAATGTCTGCTTTGTGCTTCCCAATTGATTTTTGGATTTGAAACCCTGATTTGCAACCTATAGAATTCCTCCAAGTATCTCCAATGCAAGGTGACAACTTTGACAACTTTAGGCACTTTAAAAAATTTCTCCAAACTTGCTCTTCAATGTATCTTCAATCTAAACCTACAAATCACACACTAAAGAGAGGGAAAATTGTTGTTTTGTTAGTGGATAGGGGTTTGCCTTGGTCAAACCCCATTTTGGTAATCAAACCTGGAAATGAAATGAAATAGGAATGGAGAATGATGAATGAACAAAATGAGATGTTGCAACTCACCAAACTCTAGGAATGAAGTGTTGCAAACATGTGTGAGTTGGCTCAAAAGTATGTAGACCTTGACTCTTGCTTGAATAGGATAGATCTTGAATGAAATGCTAGCTCAAGAATCATGAAACACTACATCACAATTGTTAGCTCAAAAACAAACATGATGCATGAAGACTTTGACATGATGCTTGATGCTTTAAGAATGCTCTAAAATGCTTGATAATCAGCCCTTTAATGCTCTTGTAAATACTTGAATTCTCTTGTAAACTCAAACTTTCTATAAGGATGCTCATTCAACTTGCTAGGTGTAAAATGAGTGAAAAAAACTTATATTTATACTTAATTATGCAACAATTCCCAAAATTACAACACTACAAGATGACATTAGATCTAGGAGGATAAAATCCTACCAAAATTTTGAATTAATTTTAATTTTGGGCCACACAGGACTCATTCACCCAAGGTCATGAATGAGTCCCATTAGGCATAATTTATGGGACCAATTTCAAAAATTCTTAGAAAGGTGTAAAATACAGATCGGGGCCCAAAAACCTGGGTGGGACTCATACACCCAAGGTGGTGAATTAGTCCCAAATCACTAAATTGGGGCCACACAACCTAAAAACACCTGAATTATTATTGTATGTTAATTTGTGTCGGGATTATCCTTGAGAAGATGTATTAAATGAGGCTTGTGGATGCAAAATAAGGCCAATTAAAGCATAAAGAAGCTCAATTATTAAATAAAACCCTAGAAAAGTGTGAAAGTGTGTTACAACACTTCACAACACTCCAAATAAGGCACCAATAAGTTCATTTAGTTCACAAGGGCCCAAGACCTAATGTGAATATGTTAGACACATTGCAACACTAAATCAAGACCATGTTAGGGGGGAGCTTTTTCCATCATTACAAGGACAAAAAAAATGAGTGATGTCCTTTTTTTTTGCTCCATCATAGATTAGGATTCTTCTTTAATAAACTAAATCCAACGGGTTGATATTAAACCTCATCTAAAGAATGAGATTCAATGCTCAACCCATTAGAAGCCCTAAACATGTTAAAGTTTAATCCATCAAACTAATTACATTTTAATGGTGAATTATATCATGGTGGGGGGACTCTGGGACTAAGCTCCCTTTACTTAAGTTGTAACTTGAAAGCTCTTGTAATTAGAATAATAAAGTAAAATTTATGTATTAGTAAATTGTGTGGGATTTTATGGGTTTAAATTATCCATTTTAATTTAATTTAAGGGAAAAGGACTCATAATGTTTACCTCTACCCTCAACCTTTGTGTAATATAAATTAATTATTTATCATGTAAAGTTAACTAAATCTATAATAGAGATATAACTCTAGTAAGGCTAGTTATGACATTAACCTAGGATAGTGATTAAGTTGATTATAAAGATTTAATTGTTAGGGACATGGTAGGTTAATGAGTCCATATTACCTAAGATATGGCTTTATATTGACATTTAATTAAATAATTCCATTGTTTATTGAATTGACTTAGGGTGATCTTAAGGTCTTGGTCCCTAGACCCTAAGGTTTGATCTCAATTGTATAAAGGCATACCATCGTCCTAGACACTTTGACAACATGTGATATGTAAAGCATTGACTTGCAAGCCTTCGCTCATGGATAGCTAGTATCTTCCAAATGCTTTACTTCCACACTAATTCATGGGTGCAACACCATGTAGGTGTATATGTCATTCCATGGTAAGTTGCGAATAAGAATCTTTGCAAGATGTGTGTTGCAAGGGTGCACATATTAATTTATGTAACAAAAAAATTATTCATGTTTTCTTGTCATTTTATTTTCAAGCATAACAATACTCATTGTTCAAATATTTTGTTAATTTTTAGTTTAATTGAAAAATACTCTAGAATTTTAATCTGATCCCAAAAATATATATTTTATTGTGGGAAAATGTTCATAAAAAGATTCTAAACCAAGGTATTTTGTGTTTAAAAGGGGATTTCAATTCCCTAATAGATGCATTTTGTGTGAATCTCAACAAGATATCAATCATGTGTTCCTTCACCATTCCTACTCAAGGGAAATTTGGGAAAACATTCTTAAAAAAATAAAAATTTAGTGGGTAATATCAGAAGACTTGATAGAATTCATTTACACCTGGATGACTCCTCACAAAAATCCAACATTATTTGAAATATAGAAGCAAATTCCTCCACATGTGGCTTGGGGAATATGGAAAGAGAGAAACAACCATATATTCAGAGAAAAGGTAAAAATTATAAACAACTATGTCATTTTATGTGTTCTTCAATTTCAAAAAGCATAATAACTCTTACATAAGAAGTGCAAAAAGCACTCTATCATATCATGAAAATGTGATTTTTTAAAATTGGAATATTGACATAGATTTCTCAAAATGTGTCAATAAAACTAAACTTATCAGAAAAAAAAAAAAACACTTTTTGGAAACTATCTAAAAAGGGATGGTGAAATTGAACTTTGTTGGTGTTTCAAAGGGTAACCCTGCTTGAGGGATTTTAAGGGACAATAAAGAAGATCTTATATAGTGTTACACTTCTTCCATTGGCTGGAAAATAAACAATGAAGCAGAGGTGATAGTTTTTTGGTGGAGCATTAAAAACACTCTTGTCAATAATATTCAAAAGTTGCAAATTGAAAGGGATTCAAAAGTTATCAAACCTAATTGAAGGAGAAGTTGAATCTCCATTGAGACTAAAATATTATGTGAATGAAGTAAGATAAACCATAAATCATTTTCAGCATAGCTCTATAAATCATATATGTAGATGAGGGAATAACATAGCTGATGCAATTGCAAATACAAGTTTGGATGTAACTGATTGGAGTTGTCGGACAAATTTTAAATAACTTCCCACTCCCAATTCAAATAGCCATACAAAATGATAGGAAATAATTATTTATTTGTAGATTGCATTCAAAAATATTGTAAAAGTGTTTTTAAAATTAGAATAATCCTTTTTTCTAATTTAAAATAATTTAAAATCGAGAGATACTTTTGTAATCATTTTTCTAATTACAAAATAGAAAGTAAGAACCAAGAGTACCATTAGCATATTATTCTCAAAGGGATGTAATAAATCATCATTGGATGCTAACACAAATGAGAGATATGAGGTGAGATAAATTTCAAGTTTCAAAAATAAAAGATATAGCTTGCAAATATTGATGAGATTAGGAATTATGGTGTCATAAATGGTAATTATGACAAGGAGCTTCACTTTCTTCAAGGTTACCCTAATAATTTCAATTTCCTTAAAAATCATAGGAATTTTATCACTTTCTTGCATGGATCGAAGAGAAAAAAGAGAGAAAATATGGGAGGAGAAAAACTACATGTTGAACCTTCATCCTGTGAAAAAATGATGGAGAACACAAAAATTTAGAGAATATTTGAAAATATAGGTATGTATAACTACTTAAAAGTGATTCAAGGACATGATAAGGTGTTGTAAACTCAATTTGTTGAGTCTTGGAACCAAAGGAAAGTGAAGAAGAGATTCAAGAGGAAATCCCTAAGGAAGATTGTGTTTCCTTTATCCTTGAATCCAAACCTCTTTTTGAGTCTAATCAAGTTGAAGAATTTGAGTAGAGAAGGGAGGACTAAGAATACAATGAACAACAACATGAAGACCTAAATAATGAGAAGGAAATCTAATACACAAGCAAAGAAAAGATGGTTACCAATAATGAAGAAAATTGGAACAAGAGAATGGTAAAGCTAAAAAATAAGGTCAAGAAATTGGAGGCACTATGTTAAAGGTTTTGAATATGTTCAAACAAATGATGAAATGCTCAAACACCAACATTGCTATTCTACAAGGATAAATTTAAAAAGGAAGAAAAGTATAAATGAAAAGAAAGAAAAATCAAGAAAGAAGCTAAAAAGTATCACTTTGGCTAAGGATGATGATGAAGAGGTGGACCTCAAAGACTGGAAATGACAAGTTTAACCTTATTTCAAATGATTAGAGTGCTCTACTAAGCTTCCAAAGTCTCAAGACGGCCTAAGTTGTTGGTTCCTAGGTTCTTTGTTATGTTGCTTTGGTTCTATTATTTGTTTTTGTCTATCAATTACCCTAGTGCAACTATGTCTGTTTCATGAACTCTAAACTTTTATATTTTATCTATGTTTAATTTGTCTCTTATGTAAGGGCTTGGGCCCCTTTTCCCATTTTAATATATCAAAAGCATTCTACCAAATAAAGAATAAATTAAAGTCAACAGAAAATTTACATTCTTCATCTCTATTTGTCTATTACTATTTATATGTCCTTCAAGTGGCTTTTTAGTTTTTTCCATTTTTATTTTTGATATACCTATAAAAATACTAGCAAACTACCACTTATCAATTGTGATGACTTCACTTTTCTGGTCTTTTTAAATTGTTGAGCCCCACTTCTAATCTTGATATCTCTTTCACTTGCTTTTTAGCATAACTTTAAACTAAGAAAAAGAAAAAGCAAAGCATTTTCACAAGTATTTACACACAAATGTGGTGTCAATTAGGTAGTGTAAACAACATAGTGTTGGGGTACCACCAACAAATGGCAGGTTGTCCTAGTTGGAGACATTGTAGTGTTCAACAACTAGACTTTACAAAGATTATTTGGCATGATAAAGAGTTTCTTAGGAGTTGTAGATTCTTACTCTACAAATATAAAGTAGGCATATGACTTATCATATAACGTAGGCATATTGTAATCATAAAAAATTGCTATAATAATATATCAATTGTAGATTGTAATCATGCAATAACATTCAAATTTAAACATAATCTTAAATATTAATGTAAATACAATTTATATCAAAAATGATATTTATTCATTGTTACCTTTAACTCCAAATTCAATATAGTTTTTTATTTCTATACACATTAAAATCATTCATTTTCTTTTTAGGGTGTCACACTTATTTCCAATAGAATATCAAATTTATAGGGCATTCAATTTTACGTATGAATTAGCAATAAGGGTATAGACAGAAGTGTAAGGATGTATCAAACATATGCTCATTATATAGGGGAAAGGACCTAGTAGTTGAGCATGTTTCAATAGTTGTGATAGCATATGTTGATTTAATGCTTGTTGCCTTGGGTCTTTTATTGCCTTTAGTCTTCCCATGCCAACTATTTCCTTCAGTCATGAATTTTTTTCTTCAAAATGTATATAAGTATTGTGTCATCGAAAAATATGTTGAATTTTGAAACTTTTGTCAACCTACGAAGAGGTTCTCACAACCCCATTAGCTTCTAACAAGGTTGTCACAACCTTGTAGGAGTCTGACCGTATGATCACAACATCATCAACTTTGAAAATATCAAAGTTGTGTATGGGTTCTAGGATTTGTGCCAAATGTTAATGAAGTAGTCCTCTTTGTAGAAATTTTTTTCCAAAACTCACATTGACACCCAATGAGGTTGTCACAACCCTATCCGCCTCCAACAAGGTTTCCAAAACCATTTCGAAGCTCAAAACACTATTCAAAACTTCCACAAATGAAATAGAGTGAAGAATTTTGAACGTCTTTACTTGATCACGAAAATTCCTTTTGCTTATACTTTTTTCTCAAAAACTAAAATGAAAAGTATCTATAAAGATGTTTGATGCATGTTGAAGGTTTCGAAACCCATTTCAATGCTCAATGAGGTTGTCCTGGTGCAACCCCAT
Organism: Sequoia sempervirens; assembly: GCA_007258455.2. Lineage (NCBI taxonomy): Eukaryota > Viridiplantae > Streptophyta > Pinopsida > Cupressales > Cupressaceae > Sequoia > Sequoia sempervirens. The sequence goes on from VDFB02128799.1 coordinate 139,761, forward strand.
CAAGAATCGACAAGCTACTTATAACCATGGTCAAGCCAAAGGAGATTTTCAAAGGTAGTTTATCAAATTGTAGAAGAAGCTATTTTATATGAAAAAAACCTACTTGTTCAACTTTAACAAGTGGTTTTGAAACCATCATCAAAGGCCAATAGGGTTTTGAAAACACCTCAAACTTCCGACAAGAAAGTTTAAAAAACTCACATTTCAAATAAAGTCAAATATCATTAATATGGAGAGATTACGCATCCACCAACATTAAAGACACCATTAATGCATTCGCAAAGCTCGAGAACATTGACTAGCAACCAATATAAAGCCAATGTGAAGCACAAAGAAAGCATTCTAATGGGTGATTGTCAAGAGCTAACAGAAGTGCGAAGGAAAAAATTTCAAAGTGCATCCAGAAAGCAATGCAGAAAGGATTACAACGAACAATACAAAGCAAAGAAGCATTTTGAATATAAAGGTGTATAGTTATTTTCACTCTCATAGCTAGTAGAGGGTCCAAATTTCAATTATTTAAGTTGTTTTCATGAAAACTTGCCCACTACAAAATTGTCTACTAAAATCAAAATTCCTCCAAATTTGTTTAACTACGAGTTTCAACACTTAGCTTGCCTCCTTTGTAATTGATCTTGGCTAAAATGAAGTACAAATACCTTGAGTATGAGCATTTATCTATTTTGGAAAGCACACTACCTGAAATTGGGGACAAAAAGTTAGGGCACATAAACCTCAAGGACTTCTAGAGAAAAATGGGTGACTAAAACATGTTCCTAATCACATGTAAATTAGTAGACAATGGATTATTGTAGTCGTTGGCTTCCTCATAGCCCTGCAATGCATAGACTTGGTCTTGGAGTGCATAAATCATTACAACCTCCAAACTTGAGAAGTGAAAACGATGGATAACAAGGTAGTCACTAAATTGAATGAATAATCCTTTACCACACTCCTAAGGCTACCCCAAAGAGAGGTATTTGTAGACCTTGATAGCATGTTGCTATATAAGCACTTTACTAAGAAGAAAAGTGCTTGTTGCAATACAATTGCAAGGTGTTGGTTGGCAATCCCAAAAAGAGGAAAATCACAACTGCCTAAAAGTTTGCACAGGACACACTTCATAGATGATATCTCAAACATCATTGTACTCCACAAATTAATTGGAAATGAAGATGCCTACAATTTTGAATAATGGATGTACCAATTTATCATGGTCATCACCCACAAAGAGCAATTCATCGACTAGGGTAACACAATCAGTGACAAACTCCACAGGTAGATCGCCCAACAGTTGAATAAATCTTTCTATATGTCTTCATATTTGTTTTATGTCATTGCCAACATGAGAGCTTGGTTGAGGTTATTCGCCATTGGCAATTTTGATGAGGTAACCCAAATTTATGGTCACTATTTGCATCTACAACCATAGAATAGTTACAAAAGTTTCAAAAGAGTGAATGATGCATTCACAATGTATGTGGTCTAAGAACTCCAAGGTGATATGAGCATGAGGCTATCCTCAAAAGCTATCCAATTGATCAGCACATATGGAAATGTCTTCATCCAATTCCAAAGGTTTAGCTACATCAGGATTGGAGGTTTTGATGGGTCCCCATGTAATTTCCCAAGCATGTGAGTGAAAAGTTTGTTTTAATTGAAGTATGTAAAAATCGGTGAACTAAATAAAATATGTAGAGAAAGGAAGAAGGCAGGTGTCCCTTTTCTCATTAGGTTAGCTCACTATCTATGCAAATCATTGTTTGATGCATTGAATTTTGAAAGAGATCTAGAAAAATATACAATACATTTCTTTGAGATGATATTTCCATTTGACAATAAAGATTATGTCAAGAACAACCTGCAACTTGGACCCAGATTCAACCATCTTTTTGGAATAGAGGACTATTGGGCTAATTGTGATAGTGAATATGAGGTTCAAAGAATAGATTGGATGAGGTTATCATTGAGGCAAGTCAAACCTTTCAAGTTAAATTGGGATATCCAAGGCATAGAGGATGATGAGTTTGATTTGGTGAATCCCATATATTTTGATCACATCCAAACACAACCCAAAATGCTCATTAACTAAGATGTCGAAGAGGTGAACCTTTAGAAGAAAAAACAACAATGGTGCTTAGAAGGACAAAAGAATGGATGAAGAAGACTGCTAAAAAGCCAAGTATAAAGCCTTCAAAGACAAAGGAAAATGTCAAACAAGGAGAAGAAAAGCAAGCAAAATCTTCCCCTTCTCAACCAGCATTGTCAGCTAGCTCTCAAGCCATAGGAGGAGATGGAGGAGTGATGATGAAGACCCGCCCAAAAGGAGAAATCTTGATAGAACATGCAAGGATAGCTCAAAGGGAAAGGTGGAGAAAGGAAAGGAGAAAGAGAAATTAAAGGCCATTCAAGAAGAATTTAGAGCGTCAACATTACCTCCTCTCCATCCCAAGTAAGAACTTCATCTCACTCATCGCCAAATTCCTCACTGCCACATTCACCTCAAAACCCCTTAATTCAACCCAATCTTTCACCTCCATGACATCACATCATTCAATAAAGTAGGAACTTCATCCACTACACCCCCTCCTATGAAGCCACTACAATTATCTCATGGTAGTACTAGGACCTCCTCTAGTACTCCATCCAATACACCATCCTCCTAGTTATAACAAGCCTCATCAAAAATGAGAAAGGTACTCCAACTAAACATTCCCTAATTTGATGTGGTTGCTAACTTGCTTCAGAGGTCACCCCAACCTAAGAAAGCCAAAGCAACTTCTAGGTTGATGCAAGACTCAACTTCAAGGTCACACGTACATGGAAGTTGGTCATCCATCTACAAAGAACGATATTTGTGAGGTGACAAAAAAGGACTTCAATATCACAAGAATCAATCTAGGCCCTTCCTCATATGATGGGGATATTCATAATTTTCAAGTGCCAGTTGCTAGACTTACTGAAAGAACAAAGAAAGATAAGCAATACAAAGACGAACTTAAGCAGTAGGTGAAAGCTCTAAATGCTTGCCTTAAGTCCATAGTTGAAACCTTGAGAAAAGCCTCATACTATATCCTCTTTTGATCCTAGCTAGAGAAGTGGGAAAGAGGTAATTGAGAAAATATGTAAATATCAATTTTATGGTAGGGTGGCTAAAGATAGGGTAAATGAGATAGTGACCAAAGGATTAAAATTCATAGCAAAGAAATTGTATGATGAAAATGACAGCAGAAAGAAGGAAATTAATGATGAAATCAACATGTCAAAGCAAGAAGTAGCAGTTTGGGCAAGAGTAGAAAGAAATCTCAAGGAAATGATAAGATAGTTGCAGAACATATCTTTCAGAACACCAATGAAAACAAGCATTTCCTGTGGAGAAAAAGCATTGAATGGAAAATTGTGGCCATCAAACAAAACATCCAAGAGCAAACCAAGCTATTAATGGAATGGGATCAATTGAAGCCATTCAGATTGATTTCATGTCCATCAACTCATATATTCAAACAAAGGATGATTTGCAAGTCTTTGACAAGCAATCTAAAGACAAACTTAAGCAATAGGTGAAAGCTCTAACTACTTGCCTTAAGTCCATAGTTGATACCTTGAGAATAGCCTCATAATATATCCTCTTTTGATCCTAGCTAGAGAAGTGGGAAAAGAGGTAATTGAGAAAATATGTAAATATCAATTTTATGGAAGGGTAGCTAAAGATAGGGTAAATGAGATTATGACCAAAGGATGAAAATTCATAGCAAAGAAATTGTATGATGAAAATGACAACAAAAAGAAGGAAATTAATAATGAAATCAACATGTCAAAGCAAGAAGAAGCAGTTTGGGCAAGAGTAGAAAGAAATCTCAAGGAAATGATTGAAATAGGTAATGATAAGCTAGTTGCAAAACAAATCTTTCAAAACACCAATGAAAGCAAGCACTTCTTGTGGAGAAAAAGCATTGAATGGAAAATAGTGGCCATCAGACAAAACATCCAAGAGCAAACCAAGCTATTAATGGAATGGGATCAATTGAAGCCATTCAAATTGATTTCATGTCCATCAACTCAGATATTCAAACAAGGGACAATTTGCAAGTCTTTGATACTCAATCCATTAATGAAAGCTTCAAGGCAATGATTGAAAAGTCCTAAGATAAATAGGTTTTTTAATGTAAAAGCTATAAAGAAGTTAAGTAGCTTCAACATAGCCCTGATGCAGTGTGTCGATCATCCAACCATGTTCCAAAGAAAATGGGAAAGCATTTGAAATAATAGGGCTATTTGGAAGTTGAGGGTCAGCAATGTAATCATCCCTAGACACAATGAAATCACTCTTATTGTCAAAGCTTTCGGTGTTTATAAATCCAAATTTTCTACTCAAATGCCACAATCTCTAGTAAAGGACAAAGATGAAGCAAACGGGAATATTGTACCACCTCAACCTACTGTTTAACATTGTTTCTCACTTTATTTCAAAGATTTTTTAAGTTATTAAAGCGTTAAAAATTATGTTATAATGACTCTTTTAATGATTAATTAAAAGAATCGATTACATTCTAAATGTTATTTATATGTAATGATGGGCTTTGCAAAGGACTTTTTTTTTGGATCATAGTCTAATTTTACCACAAAGTAGTTGAAAAACATAAAAAAAAAATATGGAAGATTGCAAGTCTGAGTTTTGCAGTTGTTGAACATTTGACATAAAGAAACATGTTTTGGAGTCTGTGTTGTCAATAGTTTTTTGGGTTATTATTTCTATGCGGTGTAATAGTATTTTATATTCTGTATTGATTGGTGTTCTGATTTTTCTCTTAAACAAACATAATCTGATTAGTTTGGAAGGTGGTTTATTGGTCTTTGTGCCTAACATTACTTGAAAAACTATTTTTAGTTACATGCTCTATATATATTTATAGCTTCAAAAGAAATGAACCTTTGAGTTTGTTTTTCATTCACATTAATTAGAATATAAAAGTTTTTTTCTTTACTATTGCCTTTCTTGCTTTCTGGTTAAAAGCAAACCTCAAAAAACTTAAATCTATCATAAGAGGGAGTTATACCTCTAAAATTCAGAGAAAAGTTATCACAAAATAACGACTTCTCCAACCAATGGTTTATTTGCCATCACAGCTTGGGTATTATAAAATCATTTTAATATTAAATTAGTGGTCACAAATATGTTAACCAACAATGTCCAATATTTTTAATAACATAGCACTAATAGTTGTGACTTTAAAGTTGTTAGTGTTGATCATGAGCACTTATAATTGAATGAAATATATTCCTTAGATCTAAAAAGCAACAAATCATGTTATGTCACATCAGCGCATCAATAAAACATGACTTAGTGCACACCTGCTGGACTAACTCTTTTGGGGGGCATTTTTCGACACCTCAACAAAAGCATGTTAATGTAGCATCATATTTGATGATATGGCCTTGAAACCTTAGTTATAAGCAGGAGACTTGCCAAGTAAACTGCTTTTAAAGAATGGAACTTGCCATGTAGGATTCTGAGAGGCATGAACTTAGAGTGCTCAACTACTGGGTCCTCTTCCCCTATACACAGAAGTTTGTCTCAGTGAAGAGCAATAATGATCATATATTGAGATTGTGGGGATTTGCATTGAATTGGTTGTTACACTGAAGTAATTTCATAATTTTATATATGTAATGAAAACAGATGACCACGTGGATGCATGAGAGATGATCTGCTTTTATAATATATAGAATCTGTAACAATTCATCCTTCAGCATTTCACTTTTGAGTTATATGGACTCGGACAGATTACATGTAATATGATGCTCAACAATTGGCCTCAAGACTTCTGCAGGGAATTCTAGGGTACCCTAAACAATGAATTGACTCCAAATATTAGGTCAAACAATTTTATCCTTTCCCGAAGATTGCAAACTCCCATAGCTCATGAGACAATAACCACCTTTGGCCTTGCTGGTTTTGTCACTCTGCGTGCTTGAAAGTACAGGATTTCTTTCGTATTCTATATTTAAAGGTTGCATTACACATGCATTTAAATGCACACAAGCTTTCTCATTAGCATCACAAATTTTTGAATATATGCACTTTTCCAAGAGGATAACAGTATCCCTAGATTTTCAAACAACCCAAACCTTAGTTATCAGTTTCTTCAGATTCGATAGTACTCAAGAATTGGTGATTTTGGTACTCAGAGTAGGGGGGGAGATCAAGGGCTTTCTCAGCAACGTTCCTGTCCTCATGAATTCTTTCTATCAAACTTTCTAATGATGGGAAGTTAGCCTGCAATTATCATACAGAAAATGAGAAACAATACTTTTCAGTTAAGGAATGAAAGCTTGTCATCAAATACAACACGATGTCTTTGTAGGAAATACCTCAGGACGAATGTACCCAACAACAACAAGACGCAGCTCCTCCCCATAAAAGTCTTCTTTAAACTCATGAAGAAGCCATGGTTCCTTCAATTACATTAATGTGCATTACACATCTCCAAGATTAGATGGGATTTTCTGAAATGCCTTATAAATTTCTAACCTTTTACTTGGTCAACAAACTGGAAAAAGAAATTCAAAATTGTTGTCATATCTATCACATTCCATATACTCACAATTGTCTTTTTGGAATTGTCGAAGTATGGGTTCCATCCAATGCTCATAACTGTCTTATAGATACCATATTTAGAAAGTCCAGCCCAACCAAAGTATACACCACATGCTTGCTGAGCAAGTATTGAGGAGAAGTCATCTGCTGATAAATTGGCTGAAGATGGAACTCCATGAGTTAATCAGATTCAGCAAATTGCCAAAAACATAACGACAGAGTTTAGTTTTGAAGCAGCCTTCCATAATGACTTTTTTAGCATGTGACTCTTTTAGATTTTTTTGCAGACCTTGCATTGACTTACCAGTAGGTATTCCAAGCATCTTTGAACCACGACCAAATCCCTTAATAACAGGTCCTCCAATGTACCAGGGTTCGATTGGCAAAGTGTTTGCTATCCCTGCATGCAAAAAACAACTTAGTCATTTATGATGTGGTGCTCTACTTAAACGTGTAAAACCATTTGAACAAAAACCATGACAGAAATTTTTTACCCTAAATAAAAAATTACTTTTTACAGTAGAGCTTTTGCTTACACAATAAATTGCATTTCCCAATGTTAAAGGATAAGCCCTGAAAAGATCTTTTCGCTTCTTGTACTACATGCAATTACCTTGGTTGTTTGTGGCCATGTTACCAATAGCAACAACGATACTGCCTAATCAACTTGATGCTATCGACTTTATAACCCTGCTCTATAAATAGGTTGCTTGATGCCTAAAGGTCTGTAAGCCCCCGAGGCATGCGATGCCTAATCATTTGGTATCAAATCATTCCATGTTTTTTATGGTGCAAACAAGAAAAGAAGCATCATTTCCTAGATCTATGAGAGGTTGGGTAACCCATATGTGATATGACTGCTCTAATCAAGATAGATGAAAGTTTATGACCATGCAAAAACTTAAGTATCTCTGTCCCTCAACCGATTAATTTCTTCTACTGAATGAATCTTATATTTGAGTAACAATGCTTTTGCATTTGGCGCATGCCATTTTTTATAATTTTTTGTTTTTAACCAAGCTCCAAACCTTTCAAAAAACTTGGGCATTGAGACCATTGAACAGTAATTAGGGCCTAACTAAATGAGAATGAAATGGATATTTACTGGAGAATGAGTGCCTTTGAGTGTACATTGATTGATCCACTGTTTGCTTACTTTAAGTAAAATTCAAATCTGCAATGTAAAAATGAGGATTTTGACTGCAAGAACAAGTAGTTAATATGCAAACTTAAAAACCAGTTTATTCGCAAATAAACTGCAGATTTTTTAAAAAATTCATGAAAAAATTGGCAATTATTCATCCCTAGAAAACATGCCGATGATTAGTTAGAAAAACTATCAATCCAATTCAGATCTGAATGGCAGCAAGTCTGGTTGCCAATTAATCATGATTAATTGAAGCTTTCTGCTTCTCCATTTTACAGGACTACTACTACGGAGTTAGGATAGCTCCTTTGCCCAAGGAGACCTCTCCACCAATCCAGGCGCGTTGCCCTAAATTTCTACTCAGAATGACTGCTTGTGTCTTTTTCTTGCTTAAGGATCCTAGTTAAATCACTCTTAGTTTCTATGTTAATCCTTTTCTGACATATCTCGTTTTCTACTAGTCTCAATCTGATTAGTATATGTCTTTGTCTTTGATATTCTTGTTTATGTCTATACATGTGTATGCATATGTTTATGCCATCTCTGTCTCAGTCTGGGTGCTTGTCCAAATCTTATGGCATGACACTGGGTGTTCTTTTGTACACCTTTATTTTATTGATATAATACTTGATTTTTTTCAAAGAAAAAGGAAAAGACATTTGATGCCTTTCTTTTGAGTGAAGGGGTAAAAATTAAAGTTTGGGTGGTGATTTCTCAATAGGAAAAGGAATCACATGGCTAGGTTGGGAGCATGGACATGGCTTAGTGTTTTATGACGGATGATTCTTTTATGTTTATGAAAAATAATATTGTAGCTACGCACCCAAGGCATTAAGAATAAAATGGGGATGGTGATTAGGTTGGCAACGTGGACACATGTATAGCTATGCATGTGTAAATTTTTGGTATCACCTTTATGATTTTTAGAACATGTGTCCAGCTGACTATGTTTTTATTGTTATTTTTACATTGGGCTTGTCCGTTCATTGGGACCATGGTTTGGAATGGGTTTTCCAAAAAGTATGGATTTTCCTCTGATTACAATGAGACTCTTGAAAGGATCCCGATCAACCCCTGCTTTGGCGTATAGATCTGCAATCCAGTTTTTATTTTTTATCTCATGTTTTGTATTAATATCTTGGAGATTTTCCATGCACTACATGATCTTAACATTATGTATTATATTTTTCAGTGACTGGGAAGGGGACTATTATTCATCCATTCTTCTTTTCATGCCCTTCTTACTTTGGTGACCAGACTAATGATAATCTGAGTCCTTTCTATATACAGGCGAAAAATATAATTTTCTTCTGCCAAATTGACTCCTTTGAGCAAGGCAAAAAGCTTGGCATGGTTATTGTTTATTTGCCAATAATTTATTTTTAATATTTATAGTATGATTCATTTTCCCCTTGTGTTTCTGATGATCCTATAAATCCCAGCCATGCTGAGTTTCCTTGGCTGCCCTATCAAAATTTAATTTGTAGAATCCTAGAGGAGAGGGTCCTTTTTCTCCCTTGCAGTGAGATTAAATGCTTCATACTGATAATGAATAGTCCAGTGCAGAGAAATCTAAAAATTTATCATGCTTGACAATTGAAACTTGTTGGATGAGCTTGTTGTGTATATCAAAACAGTGGTGTGTATCTGTGTCTGAAATAGCCGGGATAGGTTCCAAAAATGAATCCCAATGTTAACCTATGCATGCATTGAATTATCCCATCTGTCTACAGTTTTCACAAACAAAATGTAGTTTTTACAAAAGAATTAAGGGTTAAGAAGGTGATGCCAAGAGAGTTTAGTAGAGCCTTACAGATTTCTTTGGCATAGGTGTAGTCTAGAAGTAGATGCACTATACTTTTCCTAACCTTTTTGACAATT